>CAUJNA010003421.1:285000-328759 GCA_963377175.1 Effrenium voratum
CAGCTCCGTGAGTCAAAAAACAACTGCGAGTCAGGAAACAACATGGATGTGGCTCAGAATTGAAGAGGTAGGGCAAACTGCCGGTTTTTTCGTCTCTGGCTTCATTTACGATGCCATTTTGGTAGACATGCTTTTGGAGCCACAGCCACCTGGCTGTGGGTCCAAAATAGGGTAGCCCCAAAACGGCACCCTGGTAAACGGAAATGACTCCAACCTGTGGTCCTTTCGATTTTGCGGGTGGTTTCGTTTTGACCCATACTTCTGGGTTTCCGGGGCTCACCAGCGCCATTCCTTTGCCTCGGCCTCCGCCGAAGCGGCCGACGGTGGCCGAGGGCCCCGCGCTGCGCTCGAGTCCGAAGCCCAGCGCCGCCGCCAGCGCCGAAGCCTCGAAGGCGCGAAGCCGCGCGGAGCGGGCGGATGGGTGGGACGGGGACGAAGGGGACCTCTGCCGGGGTCAGGGCCGTGGGTTTGGATTGGCCACGGATCCGTGATACCAAAAAAAGGGGGAAGCCACGCATCTGTGATTCAAAAAGGGCTTCCCAACCACTATCCCCAATTTCAAGGGGGAGAGAAGCCAAAAGACCACAAAGACTATCAGACAAAGGGAATCTTTGAAGTTGAATCTGTGATACACAAAAAAGCGGAACCCGACCACATCCCGACCACTATCCCCAATTTCAAGGGGGAGACACAGAAAGGGGGAATCACAGAAGTGGTTGGATAATTCCATTGATCCCGCAACCCGGATCATTACTGCATCTCTTCTTTTTTGGGGTTAAAGTCAGAAACTGGGGGTGTTTCCCATTCACCTTGGTAGAATGATGGGGCTAGTACTAACCCGGGATTAGCTCACCAAAAGGGAAACCCGCCAATTTTGGGGGTCCAAATCCGAGGACGCCCAAATCGACCGAACGATGTGACTGTCAAGCTGTACCTGGGTTTGGTAGGAATGGCTATCAAACTTAGAGAATTCAAAAGCCGAAAGGCTTAATTATGGCACAATTGGCACGCCGAATTATCTATAAGCAGAACCCTTGGTTTGTCGAATGCCCAACTTTTAGTGGAATCAAGATCACTCTTGGGCGACATCCCCTGGCCTAGATCATCCCAGGTACTCTTTCCTTGTGACTCTGGGGTGTCCATCTGCACTTCCCCATCTGGCTTGCTTCGCTACGGCGCCCACGTGGCTCGAGCTCAGCTCCCGGCCACAAAGGCTCCCGCCAGGCCGCCCAAGAGTTGATGGCCTCGCAAAACTGCGGGTGTCGCAAAGGGGGGTTGCCCTAAAACCTCCGGATCGCCAGCTGCGGTTGCTTTTCGTTTTTCCCCCAGCAACTAGTTGCTATTTTGTTTCAGGGTGAATAGTCTGCAAAAAAAGGCAGCAACTTGGCCATATCGTTGGGTTTCCTGTTGACTTCCCTTCACACACCGCCCCGAATTGCGGGTGCCCTCAAGAAACAAGAAACTTGTTCCCGACTGAACCATCCTCTTCATGAATCAACATTAGAATCCCTATCGACCAACATTGTCAGTGATTCATATAAGTATGATCTCCGATTTAAGGGTGCTCCTTTTTCTGCAGTCTATTTTACGGGAACTATCCCCCCCAAAAAAGGGTAACAGGGCTCTACTGGGGGACCTAGTGGAACATCCCCCTCACCTGAAGCTCCACTTTGTCCAAAGCTTTCTGGTCACCTTGGCACCAGGGATCTCAAAGAGCAAGTGGCGGGAACAAAACTGGTTCTGGTTCTGGAACCATTCCCAAGGAAATAGGAAGGAGGGACACCGAAATCCGAAATGTCGTCCAAATTTCTGGTTTTGCGAGTCTTTGAATCCTTGGCCGAGGGTCTCTTTCCAGTTTGGATGTCAGGAGAGTGAGAGTCTATCTCTAAACAAAATGACTTCGAGGAATCTTTTGCAAAATCAAACCAAGTCCAAGTCACGCTCTTCCTGCCACGGTTGATCCAAGACTCTTCGGATGTTGCGATCGTGTGCGTACCGATGGCGAAGATTCTCTATCCCCTCTTTGGCACAGCGAATGCTGTGGAGATGAGACTCTTCCGAGCACTGGGCCTTGCGAAGTTGATCTTCTGCACGGTTGCACTATCATGCGATGTGTGCGAGAGCTGATATGTTCGATTCCATTTGTCGATGGAAATGTTGAGCACGGCGAAAGGCAACCCGACCAGCAAAACCAACACGGCAATGCAGACCTTCTTGTCGTCGTCACGCAAGACGCGGAAATTGAACAAGGCGTTCAAAGACAGCAAGAAGCACGGAATCGACACAAAGATGAAAAATAAAAGCCGCCATTCACATCGGATTCTCGCGTCAACATTCCTACAACGGTGTTTCCACGCTGCTTGTTGGAAATCCTTGAGGTCGGAGGCTGCTCGAGATTTCCAAACACCAGCTTGACGAAGACAATCCTGCTCTTCGCTCAACTGTTTCTTCAGCCTCAAAGCATCGAGTTTATCCTCGCATTTTTGCAACCATCGCGCATCTTCCTGCCAATCATACACCGACGCCATGCTTGGCCCTTAAGCCACAATGCTATAGACATGCAACGTGTGGATGCCACGATGTATCCTACTTTCATACCCTGCCTCAAAAGTTACCAGGACATCGCTCTGTGAGTGATGTCAAAATCTTTTGCGAAGTTAGGAAATGCCGAGTAACTGGGTTACAACCCCAAACTGCCACGTTATCTTTGAACTTACACATGGTTGCTGCACAGTATAGTCTTCTACCAACCAGCTGCGGTCTATTCTGCCGAGCTCAAACTCAAATCATCATGTGCACAGAGTGAACAATCCATACAGTCTGAGCGCATCTGAAAGTAGCCACAACAACATCTTTGTCAAGGTACCCTTCAAATCCTTCTACAATGTGGGCTAGAATCCCGAAACCGAGGGTCGCCCTCCAAAACCCGGAATCAATACTCGCTTCAGAATTATGACTGAAGGAGTCATTCTTCCTCAAATATGCATATATATATATACACGTAATAATATAAATATATTATATATATATATATGTCAATATATTAAAGAACTAAACATACAACTGCCCACAGGAGCACAGGACATACTCATCGACACCCAAACCGCTGCTTGGCAAGCACAAACTCCACCCTGAAGAAAAGAAACAACGCCAAACCCAACACATGCTCATATTTTCTGGGTTCCAAAACACTATGCAACCAAATATTCTGCCACCTTGCTAGCCGGAGATTGGACCCAATCATGTTAACCACAAACAAACAGTCAGCATGCAAACCAAAGAGCACAAAAGACTGGGGTTGTGGTTTTCTTGAAGGTGCGCCTTTTGCGGGGAAAGGAAATCCATAGGAAAACCACTCTTTTCGGCTGTCCGCTGATAGAAAGACACTGAAGGAGCAGATCAGATGTAAGAACTGGCCTGTTCCTTTGACGACTGAGGACCTAACTTGTCTAGGTCCTCCAGATTTGAGAGGTTAGAATAAGTTGGTACCCGATTTGTTTCGGTAGTCTATTTTAGTAGGGGAACCCTCCCCCAAGAACCCGTGAAAAAAAGAAGAAACGGTCAAAGTTGGCACCCAGGTTTTTTGGGGCCTTCTTTTGGGGACCCAACTCGGGCACCGAGCCGAGGGAGCGAGCTGGGGCTGACTCCCCGAGATCCCAAACCCTTGGGCCCATGGCGCAGCACCTCCATCTCCAGACCTGCGCTTCGACGCCCCGACGGATGCCCCGACGGATGCCCCGACGGATGCCCCGACGGATGGCCCGACCGCCCCATGGCTGTGGCTCAAAACCAAAAAAGAGAGAGAAGGAATTTTCCAACGTGGGTTGCCCTGGTAAGAATCCTGGGGTCGTGTTCTAGTCTTCCTTCTCAATCCGGTACTTCTATTTGGAGAAGGCCCCCGGAAAAATGAACATGTTTCCAGTAGTGATAAATTCCTGCTAAGACCAACAAGGGAAAATAACAAATAGTCTTAAGCAATTGGAAGCAACCGATACCAAAAACCGCTGGAACAACTTCCACAAATATGCCCTGTTGCCTAGCGACCGATTTATCAGAATCGAAGCGTTTGAGCGCCGAGCGCAGCGCCCCTTGAGGGGCCTGAGAGATGGAGAATCCCATATTCCAAAAGGCGTGCGAGATGAGAAGCAGCCAACAAACCTTGGAAGCAGTGTGAGGGCGTTCATAGCAGTTTGCGTACCCACTTCTTCCGTGGAATTGGTTCTTTTGCTCTGCGACTTTCCGACTAAAAAAAGTCCACGGGGGAAACGAGAGCTCATGCCCAACCGCTGACCGTAGGATTCTCAGGTCTTTTCAGGTTCCCGAGTCTGGAGCAAAACATCCAAAAGAGCCAACCCAGTTTCTGGATCCAGAAACAAGCCAGAACATCGCACTGCAACACCTGGCTTGTGCGCACCGGGCTTCCAAATGTTTACGATTTACCAATGGTCTCCGGGAGTACCTAGCACCCTCCAGCTCTGCACCCAAATGCCTTCAGCCAGCACCCCCTTAGCACCGAAGCTACACTTTAGCACGTGCCATGGCGCACCTGGGGCTTTCAGGGCTGCTAGGAAGCTGCTTGAGCTTGGTGAGAGTTCTGCCATCCCTGGTGCGTTTGCATGCGTTAAAAAAATGGAGACCAAAGTGGGGTAGAGATATGGGTGTTTCTCAGATTGGGAATCCTTCCAGGTAGGCGTTTCCTTTTGGTTTCTAATTCAAACTATTGAAAACAGTGGTCCCCCATTTGGGGTCGGATGCTTGCGTGATTTCGTGCGAGTGGCACAGCTAGCACGTTCAGCACATGTACTCCGCTACACACTATCGGCTGGAACCTGAAAAACCCACCCATTTGTAGAGGAAACCCGCTATTTTGTAGGGGAGTAAGTATCTGGATCACAAGCAGGGCTGCATCTGTTGCTTCAACTACCCAGAGATTGCACTTTGAAGCGGAATCAACAACCCCTGAGTTTAAATCGATCTACCCTTTGGGAAAACCACCAGTTTGAGGTGTATACACTTCTATTGCAGACATATCCAAACGGGTATGCGTCAAGGGAGCAAACGCGGGTGTCTCCTTTGCGGCTTCCCGAACCAACCTACAGGGGCCATGTCAACCCCTGATTGATCAACCGTGCGGATTGATAGGTGTTCCCCACAAATGATACGGATCGCCGCAGAAAGCCCCCTGTGAATCAACAACGGTTTGTCAATCCCGGGTTCGCGTTGTAGTCTTCCTTCTCAATCCGGTGCTTCCATTGGTTAAGGCCCCAGAAACAAACAACATCTATATTTCCAGAAGTGATGAATGTATTTTAAAACCAACAAGGGAAAATATAACATATTCTTAAGCAAATGGAGGGGTATAAACCAAGCAAAAAACGGCACCCTCAAAACCGCACGGCGCCCTGGAACCAACTCCATCCGTGCCTTGACTGCCAGCCTCCTGTAGGAAAATCAGCACCAAGGGCCTACGCGGGGCCAAATCACTGTGATCGACGGCTATGATGCTTCAAGCCTGGCCTATGCCCCCAAAGCCCCAAAGCCAGGTCACGTGTTTCACTGGGTGGTTCGAAATGGTCGGGGATCGGATGCTTCCCCATGCTGGCCTATGCCTCGTTACCTGTTTAACTGTGTGGTTCGAAATGGTCGGGAATCTCGAATCCGAACCTGGGATCTGCAAACCACCATTTGGCAGAAGCAAAAAACGGATGTATTTCGAACGACCCAGACGAATGGGCCGATCCGCTGGAGCTTCGACATTTCCCCTTGAACCTCTGAACCGAAGCTTACTGAACCCCGTGACGGGGGAAATCTGGTAAGATGACGTAATCAAAAATCAAAAACAACAACATGTTGATGAGAATCCCTAGCCTGAAGTAAACCTGGCACGGCCAGACCTGGCTTTGTCTCATACGTCGGAACCGTCCTGAACGAGCTGTTGTCTGCTGATGCCCCAGGTTTACGGCAGACCCACGCTGATTTCCGCGCTTGTGTCTTGTCTTTTTCAAGGTGCACCCTCAAAACAGGGCTCCACATATTCTGTGCTGGTTAGGCGGTGGGGTCGGTGTAAATGGGGTCCTCCCCATAGATTCCGGAGGAAAAACGGTAGAACGGCAAAACGGTGTTGCTGCTAAACCAGCTTAGAAAAACATTTTCTCCGTTCACCATCACCCCACAAGGAAACTCACTTTAAGCTCGCCCAGAAGGCGATGCAATCAAATTAAAGCCACACAACGATGGGGGAAATGTGGGTGTGAAGTTTAACGGGGGAATCTTTGGTGAACAGAATTCGGAAGTTGGTGTCCACCAACCACTCTGGAAGTGTCCGCTTAAAAGGTGATATAAATCATTTGACAACGTTGAGCAAAGTAGACAAATTCTTAGGCATAGGTACCCTTCTTTTGGTAACATTGATGGCGCTGGTAAATGATTAGGACAACCTGCAGCTAGTGCCATCAATTTTCAATCTGACCCAAGGCCACCTATGTTCTTAGGCGATGTAGATCAATATCCGGGTATGTCTTCTTTTTACGGGACATCCCCCCCCGCCCCCCAAAGAAGAACGATTTCCCTCTGGTGTCCATCTGAAACCTACTAAGGGGCATCCTCAATTAAAGACACACCCACTCAGATGCCCAGTGGCCATGGGACCCAAAAATGGCGCCTTTTTTTGGTTGGTGGTTTTACAGGGGGACCATCCCCCAAAAAGGAACAGAAAGAAAGGCGCCGCTGGCAACCGAGCCCAGGGACCCCACGCGGTCAACCACAAATCGGCCAAGAGGCACGGCGAGGGACGCCATGCACTCCAGCGGCTTCTTTGCCTGAGACACGGCGTGTTTTGGAGGCGGCTGAGCATTTCAAAACAGGAGACCCCCTTTTGATATTTGGTTTCCTTTTGATGTCCTTTAGAAATTCCTTTTAAACTAACCCACTTGCGTGTAGCTGAAAATGAAAGCTAGGGTTACGCAGGCTTTGGTCTGTTCCAACCAAGGTGCCGCGATTCCCATGAAGCTGTTGGTTGGCATTTTGGTTCCCAATTCACTTGTTTTTGGTTGGCATTGCAATTTTGTTCAATTTCTGGGTCTGTCAAAGCAGCATGTTGCCCAAGTTGGTTGCCATTTACCTTCCAAACGGATACTTCTCGAGTCTTGGGCGAGCAACCAAAAAGCTGTTAGAACAGGATCAGCTGATCAGCTTCCAAAAAATCAGCTGTTTTTTGTTGTTTTGCTCTTTTGGGGTCCCCTTTGTTTTCCCCTATACAGTTTTTGCTGGGGTCCTAATTCCAGCCAAGGCGATTGTACAAGGTGTACCCCGGATTAATACGCCCATCCTATTCATAGCGGGGGTTCCGCTTCCGGACTTCCCGTACTCACCCCAGGTTGATCCTAGTTCCGGCAAGCTCCTTCCCGTGGAAAATGGGGTGTGCTCTTTTTTCACCCACCCCTAACCACCCCCCAAACACACACACACACACACCGCCAAACACATCTCATGTTGTTTATTGGGGGGAACCCTGTTTCGCTTGTAAAGGGATAGTTGAGTCCCGACTTTCCGGGCCGCCGCAAAGTTGGGGGGGTCAGCGAGTCGCACCGCGTCGCCTGGGCATCTGCAACCAAGCCTGGCCGTCAGCGAACTTGGAAACAGAAGTTTCAGTTACCACGACAGAAGGCAACCAAGGTGTTCACTACAGAAGGCTGGAAGCACTGCACAATGTTCGTGGAAGGTAACCAAGATGTTTACCTCTGTTTTTTACCTCTATATTATTATTCACTGCACAATGTTGAAGAAATGTGAGTCGTGCAGGTCACCGTGAGAATCTCCAAATGTATGACTCCCTGGTCGATAAGCTTGATAAAAGGAGCTTCTTTCTTAATTTCGGTATATCTCCTGAAATCTCCCGTGCCACTTTGATAATTAGCGTGGACCAAGCTTCGCAAAACCACAACGGGACCTGCCACCGCCGGCTGGCTCTCCCAACAGCTCTGACACTCAACCGGGGTCTCTTCAGGGCGCGTTTCTTTTGCGCACTCTTTTCAGGCACCACCCGCTGCTGCAAAGTCACCCGGCAGTGATGCCTGGGTATGTGTTCCCTTGAACACTAGATCCTCCAGTAGAGAGGTTAGAATACGGGTGCACGTTTTTTCTGTAGTTTATTTTAGTAGGGGAACTCTCCGCCCAAAAAAGAAACGGTAAAAGGGCACTGGGGGAGCTAGCTTGAACACAACCAGGCGCCTCTAAACCCAAAGAGCCCACAGGCCAGAAGGCCCCAAGGAGTTTGGCGGGGACATTGACGATCGCAGCTTGGCGACGTGGCTGGTCTAAGCTGTTGTCCTCTTTCGGCCCAAGTTGGGGGTTTCTCCAAATTCCGCGGCGGTTGGTTGCCATGAAGCGGGGACTTCATTCATCTTGGCCGGGCCACATCCCTCCTGCCTGAAGCCGGCCGTTCTGCTGGGTTGTACGCCTGGCGAGCTGTTCAGCTTGGCGTGCCGAAGGTCGCACGTCGCGGCGCAAGATGGGTGAGTTGTTGTGCACCCCTCGTTTGGGGGTTTAAAAACAAAACCAAAAGGACAACTCGCATTTTTACTGCGTCCAACCATGAAAACAAAAAGACACACCCGGTCCCAGATGGCCATGGTTCAAAATTAATGGTACCATTTTGGGATAGGTGCACCACCCCTTTTAGCCTATTTTAATGTTAAGACTTGCGAAACCAGCCAACCATTGGAAAATGCTGTTTTATTTTTTTTGTGAGATGTAGAGCAAGCAACAGAGCAAGAAAATAGTTTCGGGTGGGAAAAAAAAGCAAGGAAAAAGTGATTTAGAGCAAACAGTGGGCACTAAAAAAGCAAGAATGCAGCAAACAAGAGACCAGAAATAGCAAGAAAATAGCAAGACAATTGTGAAACAAAAAGCAAGAAAATTGTGATCAACCCTCGAAACCAGCAAATCTGCAAATCACAGCGGGAGATCACTATTTTCTTGCTTTTTTGGAGTTGGACATCCATATTTTCTTGTTTTTTTTGGAGGCGACGACCCTCGAAACCCGGAAATCTGCAAATCACAACGGGAGATCACTATTTTCTTGCTTTTTTGGAGTGGGAAATCACTATTTTCTTGTTTTTTTTGGAGGCGACGACCCTCGAAACCCGAAAATCTGCAAATCACAAAGGGAGATCACTATTTTCTTGCTTTTTTGGAGTGGGAAATCCATATTTTCTTGTTTTTTTTGGAGGCGACGACCCTCGAAACCGGAAATCTGCAAATCACAACGGGAGATGACTATTTTCTTGCTTTTTTGGAGTGGGGAATCACTTGTTCCTTGCTTTTTGGGCAGGCGATGACCCTCGAAACCCGGAAATCTGCAAATCACAACGGGAGATCACTATTTTCTTGCTGTATTGGAATTGGAAATCCCTATTCTCTTGTGTTTTTTTTGCAGGCGACAACATCCAAAAAAGCAAGAAAATGGTGATCTCCCGCTATGATTTGCAGATTTCCGGGTTTCGAGGGTCATCGCCTGCCCAAAAAGCAAGAAAATATGGATTTCCCACTCCAAAAAAGCAAGAAAATAGTGATCTCCCGTTGTGATTTGCAGATTTTCGGGTTTCGAGGGTCGTCGCCTCCAAAAAGACAAGAAAATAGTGATTTCCCACTCCAAAAAAGCAAGAAAATAGTGATCTCCCGTTGTGATTTGCAGATTTCCGGTTTCGAGGGTCGTCGCCTCCAAAAAAAACAAGAAAATAGGGATTTCCCACTCCAAAAAAGCAAGAGAAAATAGTGATCTCCCGTTGTGATTTGCAGATTTTCGGGTTTCGAGGGTCGTCGCTTCCAAAAAAAATGGGTTTCCCCCTCCGGGGGCGCGAGAAAATGGTGATC
Organism: Effrenium voratum; assembly: GCA_963377175.1. Taxonomy (NCBI): domain Eukaryota; class Dinophyceae; order Suessiales; family Symbiodiniaceae; genus Effrenium; species Effrenium voratum. The sequence continues at coordinate 294,874 of CAUJNA010003421.1, forward strand.
TCCCGTTGTGATTTGCAGATTTCCGGTTTCGAGGGTCGTCGCCTCCAAAAAAAACAAGAAAATATGGATTTCCCTACTTCAAAAAAGCAAGAAAATAGTGATCTCCCGTTGTGATTTGCAGATTTTCGGGTTTCGAGGGTCGTCGCCTCCAAAAAAAACAAGAAAATAGTGATTTCCCACTCCAAAAAAAGCAAGAAAATAGTGATCTCCCGTTGTGATTTGCAGATTTCAGGTTTTGAGGGTTGTCGCCTGCAAAAAAAATCAGGAAAATAGTGATCTCCCATATAATCCCTATTTGGATGCTTGCTATTTTGAGGTGCCCAAATCACTATTTGATGACCATCTGATCACTATGTTCTTGCTTTTTTGTGTCAACTGTTGCAAGTGAATCACTTTGTTCTTGCTTTTCAGGTTGCTCTTAATTTTCAGATTGCTATTTTCTTGCTCCAACCCTCACTTCCAAATCACAAAATAAATTATTTTAACCTCCCTCAACGGTTGGCTGGACGAAAACTCTTAATTTTAATGGGGATTGGGATGTTCACTGGGGGTACGGGGTTTTGACCCATGGCCAGATGGGCAACCCTGCTGGCAGTCAATGGAACTCTTCCTTAGCCGTCCTGGCGTCCTCCAGAATGAAACTCACCGTAATGAGCAACCAACGCAAACCTTCATACAAGACCTCCTCTGTGAGGTCGCTAGAATTGGCCCCAACAAAACAGTCCTTAGTTTGCTGATGGTTGCTGTGAAGCAATGCGGCTCTGGAAGAAATGCAAATCACCCATCCCCCCCCTTTGGTTTCTTGCTTTGGACAAGTCTTGCACAATGGTCGCCAATTATTTGGCACCCTATGAACCATTGCAGCTTCAGGAGCGAGGACCCAAAGCTCTTGGTCTCGATAGCCCATATGGTTGGTGAATCCACCCAAAAGTCGTTCGTGGACATAACCCCCAGCATAATTATATCGTTGCAAAGCGGCCAATGCAGCATCTTGCGATATCGACGAATCGAATCTACCTCCACCCGAGGACCTCATAGTGGGTGTATTTTTTTTCGAGGGAGCCCCTTCTTTCCTGGTGTTGCAGGAGAACCAAAAAAGTCTTTCCTGGTGCTGCAGGAAAACCAAGAAACAACTACCAAAGCCATTTTGGGGGTCCCTCCGGAAAAAAAAAAAGGGAAAAAAATTAAAAACCTAGACGGGTTCTGGTTCTTCATTCCCCGCCTGGAAATTCCCCAGGAAGGAGCCGCCGTAACGCGGCACAGCTCCCGAGGCCACCGGTAGCCTTTGGACAGCTGATCGGAAAAAATGGAAAGCCGCTTTCGGAGTGGCGTCAAAGAGGAAACGATCCATTTTCTGCGGGTGACCCTATTAATACCCACAGCCCCCGAGGTTTGCCGTCACCCCCTAATCCACGCTTGTCCTGCCCATGCCCAGGTGACTCGAGTTCCTGCAGCACGTGGTTCAAGTATGGCACCCTTTACTAGTCAAGTAGCAGAACTCGTGCAGCCATATTTGACACGTGGTGACCTCCGTTCTCTTCAGAACGTAGGGCCGTGGTACCGCGAGGGCGTGGGTGGCAGGCAGGTTCAGGGTTTTAGGTTTAGGGTTTAGGTTTCGGTTTGGGGCTTTATGGTTTTTAGGGTTTAGGTTTAGGGTTTTACGGTTGTTGGGATTTAGGTTTAGGGTCTTTAGGGTTTAGGTTTTAGGTTTTTAGGGTTTAGGTTTAGGGTTTTTAGGTGTAGAATTTTTGGGGCTTAGGTTTAGGGTTTTTAGGGTTCAGGTTTAGGGTTTTTAGGGTTTAGGTTTAGGGTTTTTAGGTTTAGGGTTTTTAGGGCTTAGGTTTAGGGCTTTCAGTGTTTAGGTTTAGGGTTTTTAGGGTTAGGTTTAGGGTTGTTAAAGTTTAGGTTTGGTTTTTAGGGTTTAGGTTTAGGGTTTTTAGGCTTAGGTTTAGGGCTTTCAGTGTTTAGGTTTAGGGTTTTTAGGGTTAGGTTTAGGGTTTTTATGGCTTAGCTGCGCTTGGCTTTACGAATCGTGACAAAGTAACAGCAGTGGCAGCGCAGACAAAATGCTTCAGGCGGGTCGGAGCTTCGTGATCTCCGGGTCTTGGTGTTGGGGCGTTGGTTCCGGGCGCCGGCAAACCTCAGGGGCTGGCCGTATTAATAGCACACAAGTTAGTGACAAGAAAGTAGTGATTGCACGAAAAAAAAAGAGTCTGCTGATCATTTGGGCCGAATTTCACACGAGTAGATGGGTGTTGCTTAACGATGCCTCGTCAAATGGGAAACTAGGACTCATCAATCCAATGGGGGGGGTGCCCTGGATAGGGGGTGCAGCTATAAGATGGGTTTCGGATCTCTCCGGGCGAGAGCACGCTCTATAAGTTTCCCTGACTCTACCTAAAGGTCGCAAACCAAAGCCCCTTGGGACGCCCAGCATTGCCACACGCATCCCAAAGGAGTTCGACCAAAGGGCACGGCATCGGATCTGGTAACCACAAAAACCTTTGAACCTTTGTGACATGGTTGTATGTATCCACAAGAACCCATCATGAAAAACCTAGAAGTAAAACAACTATGATCACCCAAAAATGCTATCAACCTTATGGTGGTAACTGGAAGCACTGGGAATGGTAGGCCTTTCCAAAAAACAAACTCTCATCTCTGAAGGGGAGTTGCCCTGCCATCTGCGAACCACGCCTTTGATTGATTTTTACGGACCCTTCCCAGAGCGTTTCTGCCATGTCCTTAAAAAAAACAAACAAACATTTTTTCCAGTGATAGATTCCCTTTAAAACCAGGTGGAAAATAAGACCTGGCTTTAAGCAAATGGAACATGTTTGGCGCGGACGCGGCAACCTCCCCATGCCCATGGTCTGTCTTGGCCGCCCGCTTTTCAGGCTCCCCTGGCCGGCGTGCGATAAGCAGATCCGCGGGCTCACGAACTCCATGCAACGCACCACCGTTCAGAAACCCAAGGGAATGATTCGATTCCCCTGCAAATATCAAAGCAAACAATGGTTTCAACCATGGCTCCAAAGTGGTGCAGGAGTTCGTCCATCCACAGTAGTACCTTTCTGAGGGAACATGAACGTCTTGTGAATATAATGTTGATCCCGGAATATTAAAAAAATCATAGGGGGTGTTCCCCTCCCCCATTAACCGGGGTCAACATTCATCCGGCGTCAACACAACTCTGAAATCATGGCCCTTTGATGCACGGCGACGCAAACAATCCAGAAGGCTTGAGCTTGTTGGGCCACCATCGCCCGCATGATCCAACGACCGCATCGGCATAAGTGAAGCGTTTGGGCCCCCGAAAAGGAACTCACAGTAAAAATATGTGCCAACGAATCTCAAACTACTGTGGATGGTTGCAGAAACAAAGAAACAAATTAATATTGTTCAGAAACCATGGAATGATTTGATCCCCCTGTAAATATCAAAACAAAATGGTTTCCCTTGGCTTCACAGTGGTGCAGGAAATAGTCCCATCTGCAGTATGTTACACCAAGGGGAACACCGGCTGGTTGTCGAATCCACGGCTGCAACAACTGATTTCAACCATCCAAACTTCCCGACCCACCTCTACTTTCTCCTCTGCGTCTTTGCCTGAATAAAACTCCCACGTGTAAAACGAACGGCTCATTTGTGATGGTCAAAATCGGTCCTGAGGAATCCGTAAAAGACACACCCAAATGGTCAATGTCCCTACCTGGAGTCTCCATGACCCTGTAAAAATGGGTCCATGACCCCGCCTTCAAGGTAATGACCCCATTTTTGAAGGGTCATGGAGACTCCAAGTACCAGAAAAACACGATGGCTCCCTCACGCTCGGCATTCGGCGCTTGCCAGAGCACCTCGGCTTGTCCATTGCCAGTACGCTCGCGCCTCAGTCCATTCGGACGGACGAATTTCGAACCCGGCCAAACAGTCCTTTTCAGTTTGTTCCTTCTGCCAGTGGCAGCTGCTAGACTTGAATTGGCAAACTGCGCCCTGAGAAAATCCAATAATTGAGCTTCTTTCCTGGGCCCAAACACCCCTCAACATCTTCAATTGAAGGAATCGACCCACCCAGCAAGGCCCCTTGTGTTTTGGCTGCGAATTGACCCACTCACAAGGCGCCCCGTGTTTTTTCCTCGGCCTTTGGGACCGCCTGGCATTCAGCTCCAAGGGTCGCGCCGAGAGGCCGGCCAGCAGCACCGCGCAAAGCTGCAGCGGTAGCACCTGGCCTGGCGCGAAGTCTTGGCCTTGAGATCCAGCTACCATACCTCCCGCCAGTTGAGTCATCAGATGTAAGTCGTGTGAAACCAATCTTTAAAACATGTAAAGCAAAACAACAACTGATACCCTTTACACCAAACACGCACACACAAAAGCAACAACATACATCTGAGTCATCATTAAAACCCGAAAGGGGCTTCCATGCCGTGATTTTCCCTCGACCCTTTGGTTAACAAAACCCGGTATTAAAATGGTCGTAATCCCCGAGCCATGTAAAGAAATAAGAAGGCGGATATCCGCAGCTATTTATGGCAAGGGGATTCTCCAAAAACCTTCATCTGCCCGGGTTTTGAGCAAGTGGCTCATTTGCTTAAGGTTTGGAATTATATAGCGCCACATAAAACGCCCTCCCGTCCAAACATGGAACCAAAAAAGAGGAGAACCGAGTTTCCTAAAGGGGCCCACAACCGAGTGGGTTCCGTGGCAACGTGGACGAGAGGGTATTTAAAATCGTGATTGCTTTTCTTTGGAAACCAACTGGAGCTTTCTCTCATGGACCCCCGCCCCCCCAAAACATGGGCAATACTAGGATTCCCAGATAGCCCCGCCGGGCCTCACATGATACGAGTTTCCACCATGTGGATGAACATCCCGGCCGCAGGATTTGGTCCTTCACAGTAGTATTTCCACCATGGCTTGGGCCACATCAGATGGGAAATATCATGTTGAGACTCTGTTTCACATGGCTTTGGACCCACAGGTGGCACCTTGAAATGGGACTAACAGTTCCTTTAGACTGCTCAACAATTGGGCTGTCCATGAAGCGGTTGACTGTGGGCCTTAGCCACTGGACACCTGCAGGTTCCAGGAGCCTCAAAAACCGATGAAAATGTCATACCTACAAAAAACACAGTGTTTTTTGGAAAGCACGATGTTTTCGGGAAACACCGCATTTTCGATTTCAAGCATTTTCCCATACATTCCTTCAACTCGTCATGCGTTCTCAAAAGATCTCAAAAGCATCATCTCAACCTCAGAATCTCCCATCGCCCTCCCCTTTTGCGCTCGTAACGAAATCAGCTTCGCATTCGCCACGCGTCTTTCGCAACTCCAATCTGAAAGAAGGAGGCCGGGGACCCAAATAGTCAAAAGTACCACGGTTTTATGACACTTGTCAAGCAGCAATGCCATGATGAGGGCTTGCTGGCTTCGAACAGCACGCAAGCTCAAGCAAAGACCGTGCTTTTGCTCACGACTTCGTTGTTTTCCAGCAACATTCTCGAATTAGCGCTTTCGTGGTTGAACCCGAAAAACCCATAGAATTTCCACGGTTTGCCACGCTTTACTACGGGCTCTCCACGGTTTAGCTACGGGTTAGAAAACACGATGTTTTCCAAAAACACGATGTTTTCGGTTGGGGCTGCGGGCTCTACGGGTTTCTACCGGTTTTCTACGGGTTTTCTACGGGTTTTCTACGGGTTTCTGCGGTTAGCCGCCAGGATCCCACCCCATTTTCTTAAAAAAATACTCATTTTTTTGCTTTAAAAAAACAATCTCAAAAGGTGTCACCTGGTCTTGTTTTGCACCAAAAGGAGCTTTCGGATTCCAGCACCCCCTTCAAACTGGTTCGGTATGACCTGGCGCCAGTCTTCAGGTGCCTGTTGCTGTGAAAGGTGCTTCAAGACTGAAGCCAGCTGCACACCCTGGCTGTCAGGCTCATCAATGTGGTCCTTAGAATTTGAAGCATACTCAGTATAGAGCGTTGCCCTCAGTTGAAACCGAGTGTTTGGCCTCAGAAGCCCATGTTTAAGGGGGTTTATCAAAAACACGATGTTTTTCCTGAAAACACGATGTTTTCAGAAAATCGAGAAAAAACATGTTTTAGTCAGGGTACGACATTTTTACAGGTTCTTGAAGCCCTAGGTTGGGGAATTGAACCCCTGGCTTCTGTAGATGAACGCACAGCTATCCCCGAACCCCTCCAAACCCCCAATCCTCGGGGAGACGGTGAAGCCTGGATCCTTTGGAGCACATCCCCGTTTTCCTTCGAACTCTCTCATTTTTCCCGTTCAGTGGGAACCTCGAGTTCCCTCGGTTTCACCCCTTTGAGGCGCCACTTTTCTCCCAGAGTTTCGGGGCAACGCTCTGGGCCGATGAAAGCCACTCCGAGCCCCGAGGTCGACAGAAGCAGCGCTCTGTTGGTTGCCCAAACAATCCTCAGCGTAAGCATGCAGCCTAAACACTGACAGATTTGAAAGTCAACCTTAGCAATGGATTTGTGAAGTTGGCCTTCAAAAAAAACAACAACAAACACTGCGAAATTGCCAACAAAAATTACTTCGCTTCGAGCAATCCCCACCCTCCACACTCACGAGCTTACGACCGTGAACACGGTTGTGTGAATTCAAGCGGTTTTCGAGTGGCTTGGGGCCCATGACTGCTCAACAAGCTTTGCATTGAGAGCCTTATCCACCTGTCTCTGTGTCAAACCCCACTTGTCTGCGAGCCGATCTCGAGAACTCAAACATCGGCTCCGTTAACAAAAGCCAAGCCCATTCCAAAAAGAAGCCCGACGGGGGACTAAACTAAGTTGCTTATTCACAACCCAAAGCAACACAAAAGCATCACCCTTTCCGAGCCTCAGGGCACACTCAAAACACGAAGGTGCCAACATGAAAAGTAAACCCAACTGTGCGCCGGGCGGGACATTAAGCAAAACCAGACTGGCGAGCTGCTCTGGCGGGCACTGGCAGGATCTACTGGCGAATACTGGCGAACCGCTCCGGCTCGATACTGGCCGGATACTCGGCAGGATCCACCAGCAAGGGATACTCGGCGGGATTTACTGGCGGGTGGTCTGGTGGGATACTCGGCGGGATCCACTGGCGAGCTACTCTGGGATACTCAGCGGAATACTCGGCGGGATCCACTGAGGCGGGATCCACTGGCGAGCTACTCTGGGATACTCAGCGGGATACTCGGCGGGATCCACTGGTGAGCCGCTCTGGCGGGATACTCGGCAGGATCCACTGGCGAGCCGCTCTGGCGGGATATTCGGCGGGATCCACTGGCGAGCCGCTCTGGCGGGATACTCGGCGGGATCCACTGGCGAGCAGCTCTGGCGGGATACTGGGCGGGATCCACTGGCGAGCAGCTCTGGCGGGATACTCGGCGGGATCCACTGGCGAGCTGCTCTGGCGGGATACTCGGCGGGATCCACTGGCGAGCTGCTCTGGCGGGATACTGGGTGGGGGCGTGGTGTAGAAGCATCGCAAACGCGGATTCCAACATAAAATCTGACAACCCCTTCCTGTCGGGTGGGGAACAAAACAACATGTGGAAACTGGCTTGATCTCCCATGCAAGAATATCGATGTTCCGAAGATCCGATCGGCAGGTCTGCGTAGAAACTTGGTCCCTGGAGGAACCTACGCAAACCAAACCCAAATATTTCCTAATGTGTTTTGACCATGTTCAGACCGTACAGAACCGTACATATTGGTACATATCCTTCAGCTTGCTCTCTGCCTGGGAATGAGGACCGCTTTGGGCCCAAACTCCGTCCGCTTGCCAAAGATGCACAAACAAAAATGCAAGCGGGGCAAACTGTTCGTCATCCCTGCAACCGTGACATTCATCCAATCAACCTCCACAAACAAACTCAAACCGCAAACCAAGGGAAACCACGACATTCAATCAATCAACATACGCGCGACAAACGGTCAACCGGGTAGCTTGTCTGCGGCCGATTTCGGCACTTCACAACCCCGTCTCCACGCCCCCTGCCTAAGCCGGCAGAGGCATACAGCCCGAAATGTCGCAGTGCCACACGCAGAAGAAGCGCCTCAAACTTTCGCTCAAATCGCACAGCCCCCTCATTAAACCATTATTTAGGTTTGTCTCTCAAAAAGCAACCCCAAAATGGTCCCCCCCTCCCCAAACAGAAAGCAAACATGAAGGTTCCAAGAAACAGTTCGACGAGTCAGCCCCCAAACATGGTATCCGCAAAAGGAGACACAGGCAGGGTTGGCCCCTCCCCTGGGTTAAGCATGCTGTGTACACCACTATCACTCAAATAACGTCCTGTCGTTTCCCTTGTTCTAAAAAGGAAGCCTTTCTGGGATTGACCTTTTTAGTGGGTCCCGAACCCACCAAACACACTGGGAACAAATGAAACGAAACAACTAGAACAAGGGGTTTTGCGGGTTCTTTTCCAGCAAGCCGAGTGCTCCGCTGGCGAGCCGCTATGGCTTCAGGAAGCAAAGATAATTATCCGGCAAACAACCCAAAGGTAAAACGCCCTTACCCAGCATAGTAGATTGCCGCAAAGGATTGGGAAAGGCTTCGAATGCACCCTCGGACACTGCCCCATTGGGAAACACCTGTCGGCTCTTTGACTTGTCGACCCGGCGAGTGTTTGCACGATAGCAGTGATCTCCCCAAAGTAAAAAGGTCTACCTGGAGTCTCCATGACCCTTTCAACATGGGGTCATTACCCAAAATAAAGGGGTCATGGACCCATTTTTCAAGGGTCGTGGAGACTCCAGGTAGTCGAAGGTCACCATTGGCAACCCGACAAAGGGCCAAAGGCGTACGAAGGTCAAGGTCTGTCAGCTGAGCTGACGGCCGAAAGACTTCCCAGCGCCACCTCGGTCGAGCAAACCAACCGCAGAAAGAAGGCCTGCGACTTCTTGTTGGTAAATTTTGGAGGGGAAGCCTCAACCACAAAATTCGAACATGCATCTTCTTGGGCTTCTGGTTCAGTTGAACTGCGAGCAGCACCCTCCGTGTTGGTTGAGCACCCTGCGCGTTTGGTGGCAGTTTTGCCCCGCCTCCGCACCTTGTTGGAAAAAGTGGGCACCGGCGCACTCTGCCGTCACTTGACTTTCACGGGAAGCCGAGCAAAAAGAAACGACTCACAGAACGAAAGGCAGTCAAGGAACATGTCTCCAGAAAGTTCTCCAGAAGGTTTGGGGAAAGCCTAAGCGATTATAAGCAACTCTTGCCGCGGGGGGGGGGGGGTTCCAGCAGTTGCAGCATCTGACCCAAAAGTCCAAACTGTCTGTTTACCTGAAATAGTCAAATGAAAACAACACTTGGTTACAAAAGAAATGATAACAGCCTGTCTTCTGGCTCTGTTCCATATCCAGCCTATACCCTAGAACACAACATGTGTTTGCAAGAATACAACACTCAAAAGTCCAAAATATTTTTTAAAACAAACAAATATAAAATAACATCTCGAGAAAAAAAGGAAACAAAAACACAACAACTCAGCCCTTCCGATCCTTTTTGAACAAACCCCTTCGTCAAAAGTCAACCTGGACTCAGCCGAAGTCAACGTCACCTGGAGTCAAACCGCTCCTTCCATTTGCTCAATCCCCTTGTAAAAAAATAATACAAACGAATATTTCCAGTAGTGGTAGATTCCCTTTAAAGCCAAGAAGCAAACGGAAGGCGCCCTTGGCGCGTCCGGGCCCCCGGCCAGCGGGTACTCCAGGCGTGCGCCGCTTCTGACGCCCTGCAGGGGGCACCAGGCCGCCAAAAGCACCTCGGCCGAACCGCGCGCGCAGCGCGCGCGCTCGGGCGGGCGTGGGGGTACTGGCATCGGCGTTTTCGGCCGAGGACGAAAGAATCAAGATCTCCAGTAGTGATATCTCCAGTAGTGATAGATTCCCTTCAAGTCCAACAGGGAAAATGGATGACTCAATTCTTAAGCAAATGGAAGGTAAACAACACTGAGAGACACCCAGTGGCCATAGAGAAAAACAACAGATGCCATCTTTCCACTCAGTTAGCTTCCAATTTGCTGCTGTGAAAACATAACAAACATTTCACAATCATGAAATGTTCCTGCATCCACAAAACAGATTGCCTTAAGCAAATGGAAGCGGGCACTAAACAACAGGCTTCTCACAAAAACACTCCAAGTTGCGCAATGCAACCTGAGAAACACTCGTTAGTAATTAGAGCAACTTGGTGATAGCGAAACCGTGCATGCATCGGCCCGACCCTCCACTAACTTCTTTTCACCAAAGACCCACAGCCTCGGCCGAGCCTTTCAACTGGAGCGCAGATGTCATTTTGCCTGCGATAAATGCCGCTTCTTGGGTTGCTAGCGTGGCATCAGTGTCATCGGACAAATCTGCCCCGAAGCAGTCCCGGAAACTGGCTGGCCGTGACCCTCGCGACGGGACCTACAACGGACTACATTATCTTATGATCATGACTTAATTTGGATTGAAAGTACCCCACACCCAGTACACCAAACCCTTACCCCGGGTCAACCACTTTGAACCTCTATGACTAGTTTGCTCGGTATCGCTACAAAAGCAAAGTGTTTTCGCCTTCCTCAACAACCAATTGGTATTTGCTGCCATGCCCAGACACCACAAGGTGCGTTGATGTTCAATTAGCTTGGCTGTTGACCAACGCCAATATGTGCGCATCAGTTAGTACTCATGGCCTTGCCAGCTGACATGAACATGCGGCAAGTAGCTCGCTCTCCTAAAGGTAAGTTGAAGCGTGTGCCCAATATCATCCCAGATACTACAGACAATCATGGTACTTACAAGCCATGTGAGTGTCTCTTTTTGTTGATGATACCCTTGTTTGGGTTTGCTTTAAAGGAAGCCACCGGTTTGGTGAGGAGGGGGGCCCAAGAAAGACACGCACGCACATATTCACCGTGGCTCATGGTAGTGAGCTATAGTCAAGTTCCCAAGGTTGAAGGTCACACTAGGCATCAACCACTTGCTTGCGTCATTCTTCATTTTGAAGTACCACTTGTGTACTTGACCGCCATCTCTTCCGTAGCTTGCTCATGGCGTTTCTTCTCTGGTGCACGTAACTTCCTCTTCAAAATTTCAACTGCCCTTTAAAGAATACACAAGACATGGCCACTGATTCTCCTCTTGAAGTATGAGTTCTTTGCCAACTTCGTAAGTTCCTTAGGACCCTCCGCAAACCTTCAAGGCTCTCGGGGATTGCACTTCTGTGATGTTGATGGGGAAACCCCCTGCGCAGCAGTTCTCTGGTAGGCTCATCACACTTCGTTGTGGGCTTTCATCCATCCCAGCTGCAGGATTTTGTCAATCCATAGAACTGCTCTAAGACCACCCGGTGCCTATTCTTTGTCACAAGGATGGGGATGGCCCGAGGCTCCGATAACCAGCGATCCGAAGGATGGCACTTTGCATGAGCCAAGTCTACTTCCGCCTTTGGGGGCACGGCTAAAAATGACCTTTGCCTGGTGGAAGCTGAGTGAGTCCACCATATGAATCGACTTGATCAAACAACAAAAAGGGAGTGTCAGGTGTCCTTTGGCTGCCGGAAATGGGCCAGACGGTAGGTGGCCTCCTGGGAAAAGATTCTGAAACAGCCAGGTCACTCGGGAATCATCGATTTTCTACAACGAAGAAGGACCTCTATGGGTCGACCAGAAAATGCCAGCACTATTCTAGCAACAACCAAAAAGGAACCAACAATCACCATCCATTCAGCAGCTAAAGTAATTAACCTGCTTCATATTGTGTAGCCTTTTTTTACATTTGGACAGACCCCGGGCTGTTGCGGGTGTAGGACCTAAAAGACACCTATGCGTGTGACAATTCGGACAAGGCGCAGTGATGAAGAAGCTCTCGTCCCCAACTTCCGCCAGCAAGGCGAGCCTCGCTCGGGGGACTTTTCGAGGGCCCCGGTTTCACGGTGGAAATCGGCGCAAGGGGTACACAGAAAACTGTATGTTCTGCTCATACCAGACCCCTTTTTGCCTGTTGATTGTTTTTGTTCCAAATACCAGCAGCCCCCCAACTTGCCTGTTGTTGTTGTTGTTGTTGTTGTTGTTGTTGTTGTTGTTGTTGTTGTTGTTGTTGTTGTTGTTGTTGTTGTTGTTGTTGTTGCTGTTGCTGTTGCTGTTGCTGTTGCTGTTGCTGTTGCTGTTGCTGTTGCTGTTGCTGTTGCTGTTGCTGTTGCTGTTGTCGTCGTCGTTGTTGTTGTCGTCGTTGTTTTCATGGCCCAACATTCCCTTGAAAATGTCCCAAAAAGCAGGGGTTGGGGAGGTGCTTGTAGGTGACCTTTTGGAAAACCCGAGGGGCCCAAATCGATAAATGGGTAACAAAACCAATCTAAACCATCTATGCCTGACCAAAGTAACCTAAGGACACCAGTTCAAAAGGGATGCCTACAGAACTGGCTTCCCTTTCATTTCTCCGTAAACGCCAAATGGGGGTATGTGGGACACATGCCTTCTGCACGCCTGGCATCGACATGGAGGGCTTGGTTCCTAGAACAAGCAATTATATTCCGGGACTCGAAGAAAAGAATCTAGAGCTTGAGACAAGGGATGCCTAACGGCAATGATGCTTCCAGATCGAACAAAAAGGCGATTGCAACATAAATGTCACATGGAGAATACGAGATGTGCAAACAAAAAACAACCTGACATGGGTGCCTTTTCTGAGGTACCTGCTTTTCGGTTGTTGTAAAGGGAAGCCAAAGGGAAAACCACCATTTGAGGGGGTCCCCGAAACAAACAAAGAAACACACCCAAACGAAGGAACCCACCTACGTTCCGTTGTTCTTCATAGCCCATCTAGATTGTTTAAGGTGTAAGCTTTGCAAGCCACGCAGGCCTCGGAAAAGGATAACGAGGAAAAACCAAAACAAAATCATACGCATTTTTCCCGAAGCCGTAGGGCCTCGTCCGCATGGTTCTACGGGATTTTGATGGTCCCATCGCGTCCTTCTCCAAAAAAACACACTATGCATAACACGAGGTCACCAGCAAGGCCATTGCCCAGTGAAAACTAGAGTGACCATTTCTGGTGGGCAAGCCAGGAATATGGGTGCCACTGGAAGTTAGACAATGCACCAAGAAAACTCAGGATCTCCTGGCTAAAACAAGCTAACCACAACTTATCCAAGTCGGAACATCATCAGACCAGCACCAAGAAATAACAAGCCAATACTAAGGCGATTATGTACAGCATCGGGCCAACACAAAGCAATACTAAAGCAAGACAACCCCCGATCCAAACCAATACTCAACAACGTGCCAAACAACTTGGACAGACTCAATAGCTCCTTTCCCTAATAAGAACTCCCCTTCTATTACTTGGGAGCAAGGGAGCCCCGTTCACCGTTCAAGTACCACCGATAAACATAACACTTGCAAACACACTCGCAACTGGGCTGTCCCAAGATTCCCCGCTAAAAGTTCGACCTTTAGTGGGTTAAATGGAAATTCGCACTAAACTCTAAAAGGCTAAAAAGCTAAGGGGATGGCTGGGAGCCACCAAGAAACATAACACTGGCAAACACACTCGCAAAATCAAATGAGCAAACCACCACTGAGGACACTGCAAAACAAAGGATCAACTGGGAATGGGATGGCAGCTTGGTAAGAAATCTGCGAGTCTCATCGCACGTCCAGCATCCGGTAGGGAATCTTGTGCTGAATAAATGGCCCTCCCGCAAGGTTCCTTATATCCGGCAACCCTGAGTTGGTGCTGTGGATAGGTGGTTTGGATTTGGAATAGAACCCCTGGTTCTTGAAAATTAAATGAGAAACCCACAACACAACCAAACCAGCAGGCTCCAAAACCCCCCTAACTCCTTTTTGAGGGAAGCAGAGATTCATCCTTGAATCCTTTACATACTGTGGATGGACGAAATCCTGCACCAAAGATTCTCTGGAATGATGATTCTTCTGCAAATACCAAACAAATTGGTTCCCATGTTTCAAAGTGCAGGATCTTGTCCATCCACAGCACCTGAGGACCTACCCGGCCTTTTGGCACCTAACCGCCCGGATCTGAGGATCCGGCCCGGCTGCTCGCAGGAAGCCCCCCTGAGCTGCGGCTTTTCGTCGGAGATCGGTCGCTTCGCATGGGGCTCCCATTAACCAAACAGCTTTCTCAATAAGAACCCTTGGGTTGGGTTTATTAAAAAAAAGACAAATGTAGTTGTCTACCCCAAAAAAACAATGCTCCCTGCTCGCCGCAACAACTCTGTGTACCCCTCATTCATTCTTTTGACCTGATCGCTTGGTCCCAAATTTGATGGAGCAGCTGATGCTTTGACAAGTTCTGCGTTGGTTAGGAACCGCACAAGGCGATGGCAGACCGCTGAGAAGCGGCGGAACTTGATACTCAAGATGCATGATGCGACGTGGCTGTGGCTCAAAAAGTGGTACAAACATGGCACCTTGGTAAATTGGTAAATGGAGCCAAAGACTTAAACCTGCGTAAGCGTAGCCCTTTAATTTTGAGCCATACCCACATGCACGTCTTCCAAAAGATCATTGGGCCGACTTCCTACAAGTGCTTGCAAGCTGAGTGGGGAGGCAGTTTCCTTGACCAGTAATTCCATCCACTGATTGCAAGGTTCAGAAGGCAAATCCGGTCTCATACCTCCACAGAATTGTTGTTTAGATTTAGTTCCACCTTTCTGTTCAGGAAACTATGTTTAAGACTTACCTGACAAAAGCGGATGCTCTACTCTTCCACGGAAACCCACTAGAGGTGTTGGACCAAGGACACCCTGTCTTTGTGCTAGTGGAGGACCCCAAAGGTTTTCCTACCAATGCGTAAGATGCAGGTCGGAATCGAGTTTGCGGTTTGCCACATGTCGAGCGAGAGGGCCTATCTGTTGCCTCGAAACCAGCGATAGCAGAGTGCAACCAGGTTCAGACAAAGAAACGTGGGGTTCAGAAATATTGTTTTTCCCTGGTAAGGGGAACCGGGTCACTGGCAGTTGATAAGGGCACCTGCTAATGCAGTGGGCTTAGGCTCCCACAATTCAAGTGTTTGTCTCTAAATGGGTGTCCTAATATGAGTGAGTTTCCTCCCGGTTTCCCTCACCCCGCAAAAAGGGCACCCTCAGAAAAAGACGAGCCACCCGTTTGGAAGATGTAACTTTCCGCGAAAAATGAACATCAAATTTAGGGGCCACTAGGCTCTGATATGACGCCTTGCTAGCACCCCCCAATCGCACTGCATAAGTACTGTGCTTCTCGCACACCCCCCCCCCAAAAGCTGAAGGTATCCATGCCTTTGCTTACCTCCAGGCCTTGCAGGTTGGCTCCTTTTTTTCTCAACCCAAAACGTGGTACCTCAGGGGCCCTGCCGAAAAAAATCCGATCACTGCATCGCTTGCGGCACCTTGAGGCTACGTAGCACAAACACGCTAAGAAACCAAGGCATTGGGGATCGAACCAGCGCCCTGACCTTCACCAAGTCCCAGCTCGTAACCCCCGAACGAGCTCACTATGGTTCGCACACAAACAGGCTATAAACATATTTAGTGGGGAATCGGACCACTTTTGGAGGGGAACACCCCTCTATTGATAAACTGGGGTTACCTGGAAGGAACGTCAAGTTGCTCTTGAACTCTTGCCCGAAGTTAGACGATGAAGCGTCACAAATCCCAACGCAAGAATTCCCCCAGTCGCGGGGTAGCTGGAAACCGCCAAGCTGAGACGCCATTTCAAGTCCTGAGCTCAGCGCCATCGCTCACATCACAGGGGTTTTCTTCTGTGCACCTGCAGCCGAAGAACGGCCCTTGGTGTTGATGGTATATTCCAAGGAAGGACATTCTAGGTCCTCCAGTAGAGAGGTTAGAATAAGGGTACTTTTTTTCTGTAGCCTATTTTGGAGGGGAACCCTCCCGCCAACAAAGTGCAAAAGGGCACTACTGGGATACCTAGCATTTCAACAAACCTGAGTTCCCTCTGTCTAAAAAAAAGTTGGAATCCCTGCTAGATGGGCTTGCAAGCAAGACACATGGACACACACACACACACAGACAGCTCAGGGCTCCTGATTGAGAGACGCAATGGTTTGGTGTTGCCCAATGAACGTTTCACTTAACAAGAAACCCGAACCACCCTTGTTGGTGCTAGCAGGAAATCAATCCCTTTCTTCGTGCATTTGAAAAGGACACCCGAGACCCATGTTGCTTGATTTCACAAGCAAACCCGTCATCCACGCTGGTTGAACTTGAAAGAATACCCGCGTCGAATGTTGGATTTCCAGAAAATGCACCACCCCACCGTTGGCTGCCAACATGGGGGTTGGGTTCGCTGGCGCGGTCGAATGGCGGCCGGTCCTGCGAGAAAGTCGACCAACATGGCCGCATGGTTTTTTGAGTCAATCAAGTCGTGTTTGTTGAAAGCAAGCCAAGATTGGGGCGTGTATTCTGTCAAACAGGTCAAGCACCACGGGGTTTTGGAAGTGCTTTCGGAATCAACCATGGGGGTGTGGGCTTTTTTTGAACTGACCCAACACGCGGGTTGGCTTGTGTTTTAACGTCACCCATGTGAGTAAGCAATGTGGAGATCTTGTTCAAGCCAAGGTCCTCCAGCATAGGGCTTGGCCTTTTCGCTTGCTTTCCCTGGTGGCGTATAAGCTGTTGGGGGAGGAAACGGGAAACTCACCACTTTGTGGGCTCATGTCGTGGTTGCTGTTGACCCCTCTGCAAAACGTTGATTTTGTTGCGGGTTTAATAGACAAACCCTTGACTTCCCAAAAAGTTAAAGTCTAAAGATCCAACCCAACAGCACTCAAGATGTGGGTTCCCTATTTTGAATCAAACCCATAGCCATATGTTCGGCGACCCCAGCCAGTCGAAGACGCCCGCGCTTCCGACGCCCGACGCTTCCGGTGTCGTCTGCCTCGGGGTTCGCCTCCGCGCCACCCCGGCTTCAATCCAGACGGGCTAAAGGCCGCGGAAGTCTCGCTGCTTCAAATCGACCACTGCTCCCAGTTGAGACTACGCGGGCGCTTGCAGTAAGCCAGGAATCCTTGGGAGAAACATTGAGAGCAGAAGCTGTTTGGTGATTTCTAAGTTCAACGGATAAAGTATATCTCAACCTTGAGAACAACTCTTCTTGGTTGCTTTCTGCTCCGCTGCTAAAAGTTTAACTTGTTGTGGTTTAATTCGGAAAACTCAGGAGTTGGCAAAAAGTGATTCAGTCCTAACATCCAAGCAAAATGCGCCAACGAGTAGGCAACGCTTCAAAAGCCCGTACCCCCAGTGAACATCCCAATCCCCACTGAAATAGGTTCTAAAATGTACCATTGCTGTTGACCCACAGCCAAATCGACCACAGCTTCCAGTTACCAATTTGGTAGGTAACCAGCGGAAACATGCGAAAAGAAACGCTTTGAGGTCAAATCTGTCTGGTTATGTGCTCGTTCTTCCCCGGGGAAAAAAAACAACAACAAAAAAACGGCACGGGTCCGAAACCTGTGCGTCCGCCTGCGCGGGGACGCATCTTTTCTCCGAAGCGGCGCAACTCTTTCGGTGGGAAGGCCTCGTGAAAGACCGGCGAGGCGAGGAATGAATTTCCGAGACCGGGTGGGAATGAACCGGTTTTGGGCATTCCCTTAAGGGGGAGATTCCCAACAGTATCACAGAAGTGGGGATGTACGAAACCCACTTCCTAAAGACTAAGCCCCCCCTAAAGGAAATCACAGGGGATGTTGTTGGTAGGGGTATTCCCTAGAAGGAAAAGGCATTCCCATAAATGAAGAAACCATAGGGGATGGTTGCTGGTCATTCCAACTCATTTCCTGAGAACCAGCAAGGGAAACCTGTGCTCTCGGGAACAAAGTTGATCAAACAAGCTCTTCGGTCTTCGCATCCGGTTTTACTGTACCATCCCAATCTTACAACAGCAAGTGGCGAGAAAACAAAAGACATCACCAGCCAACGTCGTCCCAAATAGTCCATGAAGCACATGAAGCCATGCGTCACTGCCCCAGGTGTTCAATTCCAGTGAGATAGTACGTTAAGATAGGAGAAGAAGATATTCGGCTTTCCACTTCAGCGTTTGCCCACGACAATACGATGGTTGATTCTGGTCTATGGTACACCACAACATGCAAAGTCATTTCAGAGACCCCAGGTTGGGCTCCATAGCTCCAAGAACGCCAGCATTTTTGTTCTCTCACCCTGACGAGATGCGCCCAGTGGCCATGGGAAGAAAAGGACTCGCTTTGTTTGGTCGATTAAAACGGCAATCCAAACAACAAGACAAAAGGACACCGGGGGTCTGGGCTGTCTGAAGCTTGACTTTTGAAACCAAAAAAGCGACGAGAAAGAATGAAAGCAAAACAATGCACTGGTCAACTAAACGCATGAAAACTAGCAACGCCCTCAACTTTGCAAGCTTGGCAATTTTGCCAAAAAACACAAACACACTTCTGACTTAATCAAGCCTGAACTGCTGATCACCGCTATTGGCACGTCGTTTGTGGTCACTCCACACATATATGTCACAACATCGTCAGTGGCCGACCTGGAGCCGAGGGCATTTCGAAGGGATGAGACCTAGCTCTGGTTCAGACCCTGGATCCAGCGTTGCCGATTGACCATCCAAACTATCCAAACTGTGATGCATGACATTGGACCATCCTGAATTTGTGGATTGGACTGGTTTGTGGAGAGGTGACTGGGAACAAAGGAATGTCTCCTTAGGAAAGCACCAGGCTCACGCTTGGCATGCCGCACCCGTTCTTTTCCAGAATTCCTATCTGCATTCCATGACCACCTACGGTATTTAAGTACCTGCGCCGAAGAACAGCGCTTTTTTTCCAATCTGCCGCACTTTTTCAGCTAAGCCGAGCCGATGGGATATCCCAATCTTCGTTGCAGCTCATGGTATTTCTGCAACAAGGACGGCTCCAGGAATGGCAAGGCCAGTTTAGCCTCTCGCACGCAATCCTGCGAAAGAAATGACGGATGCCCAGCTTTTACTGGGTATTCTTCCTCTGGGAATTGCACAATAGCTCCCCTGCTGTCATCTTTCATTGCATAATGGTGACTGGAAGCTCGCACGACAACCAACTCAGCTACGGATCCGCCTAGCACTTGGTGGTAATACTTGATTGTATTGCAAACAAGTCAAAATTGTCTTCTCGTGTTTCTTTCGCCAATGAACACCCGACCGCATGGAACCATAACAAGCACGCTATAATATCAGTATACAAAGCCCCACAACAACCGCAAACTAATCATGATTAGAGTTTCGCCCAGTTATAGAATGTACATGTTATTGTTTGCTTCTGGTAAAATGTAAAACGTATCCTAAGTCTTAAAAAAAAAAAAAAAACATGCGTCGTCAACATAGTCAAAACAGAGACCCTTGGACATTGGCAGACTCAAGTGTGTGTGTGTGTGTGCGTGTGTGTGTGTGTGCGTCCGTTTTGACTATTTCTCGGCCTTTTTGCGGGTCTTGTTCGGGTGTTCTAAGTACATGGTTTACGTGTAGTGGTCTAGTTTGCGTTTGGTAGTGGTCATCAGGTGGTGCCCAGCTCTTCATTGATTGAAACAAGTCCATTCAGTACTAAGGGGTGGGTACTCCATCCCTTCCACTTTATTGGTTGTTCCCACTTCTGTATTCCGCGGCTAGACGACATCCCTCCCAACTGGGTCCTGGCGTGTCCAACTCTTCCTTTATAAGATTTCATCCAACTCCAGGTTGTCAGGAATCCCTCCACCCCCCCCCCTTTCCCGGTGAGTTCTCCGGTGTTCCCCGTCCTGGTTGCTGCTGTGGCTTCGGTTCACCTTGTGATCCCAGTTGTTCTCGGGGTTTCTCCACAGGTCCAACTTTCGCGCACCGAGCAGGATGGAGCTGCGCTGCTGAGGGCTGATGAGGTCACCGCTGAAGAAGAAGTCCAGGAATCCTCTCAGTGTGTGTGTCGTTTCAAGAGTACCCCTCGTTGGTTGGTTGTAAAGGGACACCAAAAGGAACACCCACAACTTGTGTGGGTCCAGCCAAAACCACCTATACTCCGTTGGCATAACCCCATGACCCCAGGCCTGATGTTCATATGATTCAAAGCCCCCTGCCGAAAACCAATATCACCCCTGGTGGGGAGCCAGGCAAGCCAAGGGGCTTGTCAAAACCAATCCAGCCAATCAGCGGATGGCTTGACCATTTCGCCGGTTTGGACATGGGGTGTTTGGACCAAAGTAGAAGTGTCTTGGGGGGGTGGAAACCCTCTTCCCGCAGATCCGAGGCGGGTTCGCCGCTATAGCCATAGATGTTCCGGTTTTTCAAACAATGGGCTCTTGCCCTCGGCTACCTACCTCAAATGGAAGCCCTGGTGCAATTGAAGGGAAAGCCTTTTGGATGCTGTTTGGTCGATTGGAATTGGGATGGGCTCTGATAAGCCAACAAGGAACACCACATCTTATTGATTCGCCGGACACCAACTCCGATCCCGGAAAACATGCCGTGCGACGGTAGTTTGCAGGTGTGGTGTTTTGGGGGCAAGTAGACCGACCTGGTGCCGTACAGCGCGGGGAGTGGGCGTTTCAACCAACAAAAGCCAAGAGCTAGAAGCCTCATGTTGATAGGTGTTGTTTGCCCAGAACACAACAACAAATACGGCAAAGGCCAAAACACAAGACCAGAATCAGCGAGACAATGCAAGCCCAACATGGATGAGGACAACTTTTTGCAAGAAGAGAAGCGCGTACAAAGCCAAGACGCCGGAATGTGGAATATGTTCCACTTGTGAGCTCTTTAGAGGCTGCCGATTTTGGAATATGTGTTAAGCACAAGCCAAAGGGAACACCACCTGATGCGTTTGGGCGGGGGTGCGGTCCCTATTTTGACACACAGCAAAGAAAGACATGCGCGAAGCCCAGCACAAAACCCACACCTGACATTCAGCAAGGAGTTTCAACCGCTTGGGTTCACTTGATAAAAACAAAGTCGTCGTTCTGGTTGAAAGAACAAGGAGATACAAGGAGCCAAAAGGACGGGGAACACAGTTCAGCTAAGTCCCTTTGATGTGTCGGGTCGCAGCCCACCCCTGTTGAAAGACAATCCCAAGCCGACGTATTGCGCATGTCTTCACTTCGGATTCATCCGGAGGACCGTTGCTATGAGGGGTGGTTCCCTTTAGTTAGGAATGTGTCCGTTTTAGGGGCTTCTTCAGACTAGTGGGGTCCTTCGGATTACTCCGAAGTCGACATTACCATAATTCGCAAACCGGAAGCCCCCAACCCGACCTTCCTGGTTGAGCGCGTCCTGCCCCCCCCCCAGCCTGCAAGGGCTTTACACACCACTCCCACGTCACGCTTCTTGTGGTCCCCCCCCCGTCCTTGCACTTCGGCATCGAAACTCTCGGAGGACCGCGTTAAGTCCTCAAACCTCTAGGGCGAAAGGAAAACTGTAAAAATTGAAAGGCCCGCTTTGAAACAAAAAGCCTTGAACGCCACCATCTCTATACGGGTGCGAGTCAAAATAGGGGAGGCCCCAAAAATTGTGGCTCTCCCGTTGCTTTCTCTTGAAACCAAGGTGAACAGCGTACTCTCAAAAAGACATGCACAATCATGCACATATGCTTTCACCATCCATCTCGTGAAAGAGATGGTTAAACCTAGCAAGATGCTCTCAAGGGCTCAAGAACGTGTATCGCGGAGTCCAGACCTCCACAAACTGGTGCAAAAAGGATACCCCATAGGTGTCCTTTTGGAAAAACAGATGGCCCTGGTAAATGGGTAATAAAACCCATCTAACCAGTGGAATCCATCTAGTTCCAACCAAACTAACCTAACAAAGACGCCGCCCCCCAACCCATTTTGGGTCATGGTCTCTTGGACATGTTGTTTCTTTAACATGGGGGGAAGCGACCCCAGGTCACCTTGTCAAGGCGAAACTGATCCGAGAACTTAAGGGAGATGCACTTGACCGCAGGTCGATTCGCCTAACGGGGAGGGGAGGCTTCATGTGCTTACCAAACCATGTACTACCAAAACCCCCATGCATTCTGCATCTATAACCCACGCTTTCTCACAAAATTCCGATAGGCCAGGGGAACAAATCCCGTCGCCTCGTTTTCGTCGGTTTCCCCACCTGAAGAGCTTGGTGTCCGGCTGGTGGTGCATGGAGCCCATCCATTCCACCAGCTCCAGCATCATCTCCGCCGCCGCCTGCGCGCCTTCCGGGAGGTTGAGGCGGATGAGCTTCGGCACATCGAAGAGGAGATTGAGACCCGCCTCAGTCTGAGGGTACCTGTGGGATGTCTTGGACTTTTTTGTGGGGGGAATGGCTGGGGTGCTACCTGTTAGGATTTTGGGGGGTGGTGGGAATCGCCTGAAAACCTAGGGCTGTTGATTTGCTTGGGGGTGTTGGGAATCCCCTGAAAACCTAGGGCTGAGGATTTTGCGGGGTGGTGGGAATCCCCTCAAAAACCTAGAGCTGAATTGATTGCAACCCAGGGAGGTGGGGGGAATGAACTTTGGGAGCCAGGAAAAGGAACGCAAGGGATAATGCAGTAGGGTTGGTGCTACCTGCTTCAGTGGGTTTCTTTGGGACCTGTAGACCGTAGCATCTCTACTCTTGGTATGGTATCAAAAAACTGTGTTTTTTGCAGACCCCCCGTAAAAATGAACAGAACCAAAACACAAAAAAACTAAAAAACACACATGTCCTTGCTGCTTCGAGCAATCCAGTTTGAGGGCTCTGGATCATTGAAGGATCCACTGGAGCCTGGAGACCTCAAGGCATGGGTCAAGCTCAGTCCCGGAAAGCCCCTCAGAATGGCATGTGGCATTTGTGTGAAGCTGGGGAGCTCAAAAAAACAAACCACCTTGGTCGGAAAGCTATTTTGACTCGATGAATTAAGCCATTGGACTTGGAAGAGCTCTGTGTCAAAGACAAATGATTGGTGTTTTGCCCTTGGCTTCCCTTTAACCCAACATGACAAAGGGTACCGAGCCGAACAAAGACGCGAACCCGCCTCCTGCCCCGCGTGGTGATAGCAGTACATGGACGCGACCATGGTGAGGGGATTCCGCACGAAGACCGCGGTCAACAACCTGAGAGTTGACGGAGGTGACGGCACGCGAGGATTAATCATAGAATCTGTACATATGGGTATGGGTCAAAACCAATGGTACCATTTTGGGGTAGGTGCACCACCCCATTTTAGTCTATTTCAGTGGGGATTGGGATGTTCACTGGGGCTACGGGCTTTTGACCCATGGCCATATGGGCATGAGCCACAAGGAAACCCGCAGGTTTCAGCCCATTTACCAGGGTTCCATTTGCGGTACCTATTTTTGACCCACAACCATATGTGTCTGATATGGAATCATGAAGATGAAGGGGAGGAGGTACAAGGGGGGTAGCTGCGTTCCTGAGGGTCCTGAGGATTCCACACGTATACGCGTTTTATGGGGTTTTGGGAGAGGCATTGTCGTAGTGGTGGTGGAGAGAATATTTAAGAGGGAAACCTGGTACTATTGTCACATGGTGATATAAACCGCAATAGACCCCATACATTAACTAAACATACCCCTGTAGATCCACGCATCCGCAGATGAGAAGGGATCCTCAGGTACGGTTTACCTCCCAACTGAGCTCGTCATAATAAAAAGCAAACACATTAGAAACACATTTGACTGCACCCCCGTACACACACATTGACTCACCGACATGAGAAAGGATTTCAACGGCGTGTTTCTCAAAATCGGGGGACAAACAAATGGTGGTTGTCCTGTTGGTTTCTCTTCAACACCGCGAAAGGGAACTCCTCAAAAACAGGCAAGCCCCCAAACCCAACCTGGTAAGGGGTCTACCCCATTAAGAACTAAACGGGTTGCCGCAATGGCTGGCACTCAGCGGACTGGCTGTTGATGGCTTGGACAAGATTTGGGGAGTTAGAAGACCTACAAACCCGCGAAAAAGTGGGTGACTCGTAAGGGAAAATGATGGAAAACCAGACAACAGGTCAAAAAGGTCCTACCGACAAACACGAAAAATGGACATGAGGGGATTGAAAAACTGACATTCTCTTGGAAGGGCCCCTTGTCCACTTGCATGATGGCTGGTGCTTCCATTTGGTTAAGGCCCCAAGAGAAAAATACAATATTTCCAGTAGTGATGAATTCCTTTTAAAACCAACAAGGGAAAATCAACAAGATTCTTAAGCCAATGGAGGAAGGGTAAACCATTCGTCCCGCAATGGCATGGTACAATCGCTGTCGGCGTTTCATCGCCGAAGAACCGCGCGCCCCTGGCCGCGCGGGCGCGACGCTGGGTGTCCGCGAAGCTGGAGTTCAGCGCGTCGGAGATGAGGAGCAAAGGCGCCTCGGTGTTGTGACCTGAGGTTCCAGACATGGGGGTTGATCAATATTCCATTTTGGGCCGAATGACCATGAACATGAATCCGAATGGTTTGTTTCCCTTGGGTTCCCCTTCTGGATCCACCAGTAGAGAGGTTAGAATAAGGGTACCAACTTTTTTCTGTCTATTTTAGTAGGGGGATGCGGATGATGCAAGTGATGCTGGGGATGTTGCTCATGCTGGTGAAGGAACATCTGGAAATGAAGGAAAATGCATGGAAATGAATAACATGAAGTGAAATAAAAGAAAGGGAACAAAAACAGACATAAAGGGACATGAGCCGAAGTGAAGGAAAGTGAAGGGAAATGAAGATCTTCGAAGAACGGGGGAAAAATGTTTTCGGGGGGGAACTGGGGCGAAGATCGGGGGGGGGGGGGGAAGGGAAAGATTTTGGGGACAAAGGCCTCAGGGGATCTCAACCGGGAAAGGGGGAAAAGATCTTAGCGAGGAAAAGGGAGAAGATCTCAGGGGGAGAAAGGCCTTAGGGGGGAAAGGGGGGAAAGGATCTCAACAGGGAAAGGGGGGGAAGGCAGAAGATCTGGGGAAAAGGCCTTAGGGGGGAAAGCGGAGAAATGATCTCAACAGGGAAAGGGGTGGAAAAGATCTTAGGGAGGAAAGGGAGAAGATCTGGGGTAAAAAAGGCCAACAGGGAAAGGGGGGAGAAGATCTTAAGAAGGAAAAGGGAGAAGCCCTCAGGGGGGGAAAGGCCTTAGGAGGGAAAGGGGGGAAAGGATCGATGTTAGGGAGGAAAGGGGGGAAAAGATCTTAGGGAGGAAAGGGAGAAGATCTGGGGGGAAGAGGACTTAGGGGGGAAAAGGGAGAAGATCTCGGGGGGAAAGGATCCCAACCGGGGGAAAATAACTTGGGGAGGAAAAGGGGCAAGATCTCATAGGGGGGAAAGAGCCTTAGGGGTGCAAGGGGGAAAGGATCTCAACCGGGAAAGGTGGCAAAAGACCTTAGGGAGGAAAAGGGAGAAGATCTCAGGGGGATCTCAACAGGGAAAGGGGGGGGGAAGATCTCAGGGAGGAAAGGCAGAAGATCTGGGGAAAAAAAGTCCTTAGGGGGGAAAGGGGAGAAATGATCTCAACAGGGAAAGGGGTGGAACAGATCTTAGGGAAAGAGAGAAGATCTGGGGAAAAACAGGCCAACAGGGAAAGGGTGGAAAAGATCTTAGCAAGGAAAAGGGAGAAGCTCTCAGGCGAGAAGGCCTTAGGGGGGAAAGGGTGGGAAGGATCTCAACAGGGAAAGGGGGGAAAAGATCTTAGGGAGGAAAAGGGAGAAGATCTGGAAAGGTCTTAAGGGGGAAGGGGGGAAAGGATCTCAACAAAAAAAGGGGAGAAAAGATCTGAGGGAGGAAAGGGAGAAGATCTGGGGAAAAATGCCTTAGGGGGGAAAGGGGGGAAAAGATCTTTGGGAGGAAAAGGGAGAAGATCTCAGCGGGGGAAAGGCCTTCGGGGGGAAAGGGGGGAAAGGATCTCAGCAGGGAAAGGGGGGGAAAGATCTTAGGGAGGAAAGGGGGAAGATCTGGGGGCAAAGGCCTTAGGGGGGAAAGAGGAGAAATGATCTCAACAGGGAAAAGGGTGGAAAAGATCTTAGGGAGGAAAGGGAGAAGATCTGGGGGAAAAAAGGCCAACAGGGAAAGGTGGGGAAAATCTTAAAAAGGAAAAGGGAGAAGCTTTCAGGGGGGAAAGGCCTTAGGGGGGAAAGGGTGGGAAGGATCTCAACAGGGAAACGGGAAAAAATCTTAGGAAGGAAAAGTGACAAGATCTGAAAAGGCCTTAGGGGGAAGGGGGGAAAGGATCTCAACAGGGAAAGGGGGCAAAGGATCTTACGGAGGAATAGGGAGCAGATCTCAGGGGGGGAAAGGTCTTAGGGGGGAAAGGGGGGAAAGGATCTCAACAGGGAAAGGGGGGAAAGATCTCAGGGTGGAAAGGGAAAAGATCTCAGGGGGGGAAAGGCCTTAGGGGGGAAAGGGGGGGAAAGATCTTTGGGAGGAAAAGGGAGAAGAACTCAGGGTGGGAAAAGGCCTTAGGGGGGACAGGGGGGAAAGGATCTCAATAGGGAAAGGTAGGAAAAGATCTTAGGGAGGAAAAGGGAGAAGATCTCCGGGGGGAAAAGGCCTTAGGGGGGAAAGGGGGGAAAGGATCTCAACAGGGAGAGGGGGGAAAACATCTTAGGGAGGAAAAGGGAAAAATTCTTAGAGGGAGAAAGGGCCTTAGGGGGGGAAAGGGGGAATGGATCTCAACAGGGAAAGGGGGGCAACAATCTTAGAGGGGAAGGGGGGCAAGGGGACAATTCCAAAGGGACGCAAATAAGAAAGCAGGCCTGTAATGTCGGCGGCCTGAGCCGGAGGCGTTAAAATATCAACCCTTGCTAGTGGTTTTCCCTGATGGTCATCCCACGTAAAAGACCCCACATGGCTTTGTCAAAATGAGGGAACGCTTGAAATTATGATATTCCTACTGGTTTCCCTTTTAAAACCCAACCAGCACGGGGCTCCTGTTGAAAGAACACACTCACATACAGTTTGGACCCAATCGAACACGGTGCCAGGCACCTCAATTATGGTTTCGACCGCTGTGCGGATCCAAAAAACATGTGTTCTGCTTAATCCGCGGTCAACATTTATAGTAAAACAAACAAGAACGAAGCGATCTGAACAACTCAGAGACTTCTGAGTCTCCGCAAATCTACGAGAATGGCATCTCTGCATCTCTCAAAGGCATATAGCCGTTGGGCCAAACGTGCGACCCTGGTGAAAAAAGACCTCTGTAAATGTCAGTAAGTCCAACCTCCTCTTCAACCCGTGTGTGAACCAACCTCCAACCAAAATCGACTCTAAGCAACCTCTTGCTGTGCTTCCACCTTGTGCTGTCGAGTGGCAAAAGGCCCCAAAGAAG
This sequence comes from Effrenium voratum, assembly GCA_963377175.1. Taxonomy (NCBI): domain Eukaryota; class Dinophyceae; order Suessiales; family Symbiodiniaceae; genus Effrenium; species Effrenium voratum. Next base: position 322,140 of record CAUJNA010003421.1, read on the forward strand.
CAGGGTCTCTGTATGCGGCCGATGGCTTCCGCGGGAGCTTTCAAGGTAGCCCACGTCAGGTTCCTCAGCGCGTTGTTTGGTCATCATGGTCATCCAAAAAATCCCTGTGGGCAGGTAAATTAGTAAAACGACTTCCAGACGTTGCTTGCCTCTAATACTACGTAAGATTGACTGGCGAACAATGTAACGTAGAATTAGAACATGACATGGCTGGTGAACTTCAGGAATATGGTAAAAGGGGCGAAAAACGAGCCCCAGATTTCCAAAAAATGTTCCCCGGGCTTCCTTCGGGTGGCTGAGGGAACCGCCATCAACTTGGACCACCCGAATGGGATTCCCGCATGGTCCGGGCATGGGGCATTGAATCAAGCAAAGAATCCGGGAAACCCTGGAGGTTGCACCCCAGGTACGAAAGGTGGCTACTTCTCCTCCATTTGCTGAAGCCTGCCACAAAAAACTAAAGAAGAATATCTCCAGTAGTCTGGAAAGGGTCCTAACCTTGTCCCAGGCCTACGCTTCTCTGTGCCAAGCATCGCCAGCTTTGTGCTTAGGCGGTTGCCCGACTTGTGGTAATTGGCCACCACATAGTTGTTCACTTCCCAGGGCCGTGGCTTTGTCCATTTGGCGATCGCCCTTGGAAGCTTCTGCACCATGGACACCGCTTCATCGCTCGCGTCGAACGAAATGAAGCTTCGCGCAGATACAGCGAGAGCTTGGAGTAAGAGGCTCAGGCGCAGCATGTGAAAACAAGGTCACCATGGATCACCATGGGGATGTGGCTCAAAATTCCAGGGCTAGGGTTACGCAGGTTTTAGTCTTTGGTTCCACTTACCAAGGTGCCATTTTGGTATACATTTATTTGAGCCACAGCCATCCTGGATGAAGGCAAGAGAAGATGGGGTTTCTCTCGAGCCCAAGCTGATGGTCGTGGTCGCCTATTCCATTGAACACCCAGCTACCTTCAAGACAACCTGGGGCTGGAATCATCAACAAGCAGAGGTTTGAACCCACATCTCTTACAGCCGTGTTCATCCATGGACTGTTCTTTGCCCATCACCAGAAGACCAACAATTCCAGGCTGAAAAATGTTTGCACTAAGCTAGCATGAAACATATCCAACAAATTCAAAGGCCTTGAGCAGTTACCAGCTTTTGCTGTTACCAGCTTTCGAGTTAAGCCAAGCAGCCATTTCGTCAATAGGTTTGCTCGGCGTCAACCAAGGCAAGCTCAAGTCCGACGTAGATTGAGGTACATCGAATCGCGACAAATCAACTGCCACATGCCTAGCTTCCCTGAGCGCAAGGAAGACACAATTTAGCATGAAACAACAATTGGTCTATACTCGGAGAATCAAAAAAAGAGGTGAAGGACTCCAGGAACGATTAAAAGCACAACGTGGACTTGCTTCTCGAAGCGAGCCACACACAGCGAAGCCAGGCTTAGAACGCGGCCAGTCTTCGCCTTCGAATGGCATGGACATCCGAAAAAGTCCAGTTGGGTGAAAGTAGATGGCACAACCTCCCCATTTAGGTTTCATCCAAACAAAACCAAGACGCTCTCGATTGATTTTGAGGCGTTCGAACAGCCACATTTCGAGACGCTCTGCAAGCCCTGGCCAAAAATTCCGGGAAAAGCGCAAGTGGGTCGCTGTTTCTGTGTTTAGGCTGCCCCGTTATAGGCTATTTTGCTTTTGTTCCGGGAAGCCACATTCGGAAAACACAAAAACTTTCGGATGCTTCATCACAGCACCTGGAAATTGACCCAAAAGGTGATGTATGAAACATGGCAAATGTGGGAACAATCGGAACCCCGGCAACGGATAGTTGCTGTGCTCAAAGAGAATGAAGCCGGGCATGAACCCTACTTTACGGAAAGATCATATCGCATTGTGCATTGCGTATGACTCAATCACAGTAAACAGGTCACCCCGGGGCTCCAAATGACCATTTCAGACATGGGTTCAAACAATGTGCCTCTGACTTATGAAGACTTGCGCTAAGGGACTTGTGCTCCTGCGATTGTCCAGTGCTGGTCCGTGTCACTTGTTTTTACAGAGTGTTAATTGGGGGATCTGGGCCAGTTAGAGCAAGTCCATGCATGGCCTTGTGGTTCTCTTCAGGCAGCAAATTGGGTCCTGGACGACTTGTTCAAACAAATCCGCCCCTTGCCTTCAATTAATCAACTAGGGCTTCTGGAAAATTACCTTAAGACGTATTCCTCTGTGTGTTGCTTTGACCAAACTAAGGATTGTGGGCAAATTGGAGAACCCTGGACATGACCTCAACCTCCCCGAAACCTTTTCGGAACCTCCCCAGAACCCTGCAAAAACTTGCAGAGCCAGAAAAGAAAGGGCCCGAGCCAATTTGGAATTTTGAACTGCCCTCGCAATGCTCTCTGGCAAATGGGCTGGTACACATATGGCTGTGGGTCAAAAATAGGTACCCCAAATGGGTGGCCCTGGTAAATGGAAACATGGACTAAAACCTGGGGTCCGATTCCTGGTGGTTTCATTTTGACCCATACCCATATCACGATTAAACACACGTCTGAGAGGCACGACTGAGCCGATCTTGACGAGACCCGGCCGTCGGAGAAATGATCCATTGCGCCCATCTGTTTCTCAAAACTCGGCCAACCCAGAGCTTTCAGCGGAAGAAGGATAAACAACAACTCAGATCTTCCTTCAAATTTGGGTGTGCCGATTTTCAGGTGACCTCCCCGAGCGCAGGCAAGCGCGGCAGGTGAGCCCGACACTTTTCTTGGGGTTGACAAAGATTGGTTGGCTCCCCCCCAAAACAAAAAGAAAAAGAAATGAACGGGCTGCTTGTTTCTTCTTGGTGTCCCTTCAATCCGCCAAAAAAGGGGGCGCGCCAAATCAATCAAAGTCACCGCCATTTCGTCCATGACCGCCCTATGAAAGGCTCCTAACAGCCCCCATCCCCTGCCAAACGAGGGATTCTCCCAACCGCGCCCCCCCCCCCGTCCCGGTCATGATCATTATGTTGCCACTATGCTACATCCGCCAAACAAAATCTCTCAAGGGCAGGTCGACCCGTAGCATTGCCACGCCGGGTGTCCGGGCGTTGGCACGCCTTTGAGCAATACCTCGGCGAGACTTCGCCACGTGCAAAATTCCCCAGAACGCCCACCCGCCGTCCCAAAGCGAAAAAGCATGAAGGCCATAAGCCAAAGGTCTGCAAAGGTTTGGCTCTGAGCCCAAAAGACCGACACACACACACACAAAACAAGAGGAGCGCCTGGGTCCTTAGCCTGAATTCTTTAGGTCAAGGGCTCATCAAGATGGCCCCCAGGAAACCATGATAGTGCATTGCCGTGTGAATTTTGAGGCTCGGCATCATTTTTGGGTTTGGTTTCAAGGGAAGCCAAAAGGAACACCGACATCTAATTTGTGGGACCCCCGAATTGTGGCACACCCATGTTATCTGTAACAAGCAGGCACCATGGGAAAGCGGAAACCGAGATCCTGTGCTCTGCAACAGTGCATAGCGGCTGATGCATTGGGAAACTCATCAGTCCAACTGTTGTCACACCTGAAAGGAAAGAAAGGCTGTGAACAGGCACAAGGGAACATACAAACGACCCTGCTTGTAGGCCGCCAAAACGGGATAGAGCTATGGTTGGTTGCCTGTTTCCCACACACCCCTCGTTTTGACAGCCCAAGGGGTGCCCCATGCTTGTAGAGCCCTGTGCCGCCTGAGCGTGGAAAATGTGAGTCGGTTGGTCTAAACCGTCCAGGCGCTCGTGAGTTGAGAAATGCCACGGTTCCATCGCCTCATAAGGAAATCCGACAAGACACGGGATGCTGATGTAACAATGATTAGTGTTAAAGAAAAGGATGTCAAACAGACTTTGGACCTTGGAAGCGGCTTGGCCTGTTCTTCCAAACCACCTTTGTTTGCTCAGTCTCAAGCACTTCAAATGCCCTTTTCCGAAACCATTCAATTCTCGCGTCCGGCCCCTCACGCGACCGTCCCAGCTGGGGCGTTGGGCCACTTGCCGCAGCGGCCGCAGCGCAGCGCGGCCTCCGAGCCGCAGCGCCCGCAGCCGGGGGCCCCGCGGCTTGCGGAAGCGACGGGCAGCGGCTGCCAGCTGCCGGGGGCCTCGAGAGGCTTGGGCTATTTCTTTGGGGGCCGCCTTTGGATTGGCATTAAAGGGAAACCAAAACGGCAAAGCATGACGGAAAAAATCGGGGTCCCCTTTTTTTTGTTCCACATAAAGCCAAGTTTTGGCTGAAGTGAGAGTAAACCCCCCGGTTTCAAATGCTATCATGTAGCGATCACCCCTATAGGTCAAATTGGAGTAAACATGAAACAAAAAGGACGAAATTGGTCACAGAAGTGATTCGCAAAAAATATATCCCAAAGTGCGGAAAGGCTGGTGAACCAAAGGCGGGTGTTTGCAGTAAGCCAGGAATCCTTGGGAGAACTCTGAGAACAGAAGCTGCTTGGTGATTTCTAAGTTCAACGGATGAATTATAGATCAACCTTGAGAACAACTCTTCGTAGGTCCTCCAATAGAGAGGTACCCTTTGTTCTGTAGTCTATTTTAGTAGGGGAACCCTTTTTCAAAAAAGGGCAAAAGGGCACTACTGGGGGACCTAGCCTTTATAGGTCGTTCCAACTATTCTCTACCACGCGTGTCAAGAACCGCCTTTGGGCCCATCAATCGCCCGAGGACTGTGACTCCTGCCTCAAACCAGGTCCACCAGGCTTTCATGTACTCCTGGAAGAAGTCCTAGCGGCACATGCAATTTCAGTTGCATTTACTCAGTTGTTCAGTGACCCTGAAAAAAACAAGGGAACCCCTTTTGGGGAAGACCATTTTTAGCGGGGCAGCCACCAACAAGGGAAAAAGGGTGCCACTGAACCACTGAGTTTATAGTATATAGGCATTTGGAAAGCAGAATTACGAAGGAAAATGGAAGTGCTATGAGTGTCTCTTCTTCTGAGGGTACCCTTTTCGGAGTTGACTTTTTTTCGGGAAGACCAGGCCACCTCCCCCCCCAAACCCCACTTTGGCGTTCGATTTGGAGACAACTTCAAGTTACCCTGTGGTGTGGATTGGCTTGATGCTTGAGAAGCTAAACCACTCCAGCAGTCCCGAAAGCCACCTGGAACTTACAAGTTACAACCGTCGCCCGCCAAATCCGTGCTTACCTAGAAAAAGAAGTTTTGAGGTTGCCCATGGAAAAGGTGGAAAAATGTGCTGGACGCCTGGGACTTGACGTGTCGCTTTGATGAACGGCGCCTGATGTCTGCGCCTGGTCCAGTTTGGATTCCCGACCACAAGAACCACACACATGCTCTTTTTGTAAAACAAATAACAAATGGGTGTCTCTGTTTGAGGGTACCCCTTGCTCAACTATAGCGGAAAAGGACACCCAAGGGTGCCCCGAGTTTTAACGGCAATGCCATATGGGCACATGGAAGTATCCCTCTAATTAAGGAGGTTGACTGCCAAGCCGAAAAAGGTCTTTTCTCGGCCCACATCTGGGGTACGCAGAAGCAACGTGTTCTTCTGATGCTTCATATTTCGTATACCCAAACATCTAAATGGCCATGGGTCAAAATCCCGTACCCCCAGTGAACATTCCAATCCCCCACAAAAATAGGTCCTAAAATGGGTGGTGAATTCACCTACCCCAAACTGGGATCCCAAAACGGTTTTGACTACCACAGCCAAATAGTTCAATTCGGCCCCCAGTTCCACCATCCGCTCTCGACCTCGTTGAAAACCGCCGACACCACACGGCTCCTTCTCCGGCGGCTTCTCTGGCAGGCGTACCTGAGGTCCAAAAACCGAACCGGGTCCATTCGAGTTGAAATGGTCAGGATGAACCCATACCGCAAGCAGGGAGATTCATAGGGACCTTTTTGAGCCAATGGCAATGAATTCGAATTCCATTGGTGGAACCCTCAATAGGACCCACCATGAGGTCCACCCAAGGGTCCAAATTACATAAATTATCTAAAATTCACTCCTGTATGAGTGCTTCTCAAAATGGTGGGCCCCCATTGATCAGTCTTCAAATGGAAACCAACAGGAAACCCACAGGAAACCAACAGGAAGCCACCAGAAAACCAAAAGGAAACCAAAAGGAAACCAAAAAGAAACCAAAAGGAAAACATAAAGAATCCAACAGGAAACCAAAAGGAAATCAAAAGGAAATCAAAAGGAAACCAAAAATAAAATCAAAAGGAAACCAAAAGGAAACCAAAAATAAAATCAAAAGGAAACCAAAAGGAAATCAAAAGGAAACCCAAAAGAAAATCAAAAGGAAACCAAAAGGAAACCAAAAAGAAATTCAAAAGGAAACCAAAAGGAAACCAAAAAGAAAATCAAAAGGAAACCAAAAGGAAACCAAAAGGAAACCAAACAGAAAACCAAAAAGAAAATCAAAAGGAAACCAAAAAGAAAATCAAAAGGAAACCAAAAGGAAATCAAAAGGAAACCAAAAGGAAACCAAAAAGAAAATCAAAAGGAAACCAAAAAGAAAATCAAAAGGAAACCAAAAGGAAACCAAAAGGACACCAAAAAGAAAATCAAAAGGAAAATCAAAAGAAAACCAAAAGGAAACCAAACGGAAACCAAAAAGAAAA
>CAUJNA010003421.1:328859-336359 GCA_963377175.1 Effrenium voratum
AAAGGAAACCAAAAGGAAACCAAACAGAAAACCAAAAAGAAAACCAAAAGGAAACCAAAAATAAAATCAAAAAGAAAATCAAAAGGAAACCAAAAGGAAACCAAAAATAAAATCAAAAAGAAAATCAAAAGGAAACCAAAAGGACACCAAAAGGAAACCAAAAGGAAACCAAAAAGAAAATCAAAAAGAAAATCAAAAAGAAAATCAAAAAGAAAATCAAAAGGAAACCAAAAGGAAACCAAAAATAAAACCAAAAAGAAAATCAAAAAGAAAATCAAAAAGAAAATCAAAAAGAAAATCAAAAGGAAACCAAAAGGAAACCAAAAAGAAAATCAAAAAGAAAATCAAGAAGAAAATCAAAAAGAAAATCAAAAGGAAACCAAAAGGAAACCAAAAAGAAAATCAAAAAGAAAATCAACACGAAAATCAAAAAGAAAATCAAAAGGAAACCAAAAGGAAACCAAAAAGAAAATCAAAAAGAAAATCAACACGAAAATCAAAAAGAAAATCAAAAGGAAACCAAAAGGAAACCAAAAAGAAAATCAAAAAGAAAATCAACACGAAAATCAAAAAGAAAATCAAAAGGAAACCAAAAGGAAACCAAAAATAAAATCAAAAAGAAAATCAAAAAGAAAATCAAAAAGAAAATCAAAAGGAAACCAAAAGGAAACCAAAAATAAAATCAAAAAGAAAATCAAAAGGAAACCAAAAGGAAACCAAAAGGAAACCAAACAGAAAACCAAAAAGAAAATCAAAAGGAAACCAAAAATAAAATCAAAAAGAAAATCAAAAGGAAACCAAAAGGAAACCAAAAATAAAATAAAAAAGAAAATCAAAAGAAAATCAAAAAGAAAATCAAAAGGAAACCAAAAGGAAACCAAAAGGAAACCAAAAAGGAAACCAAAAGGAAACCAAAAAGAAAATCAAAAAGACAATCAACAAGAAAATCAAAAGGAAACCAAAAGGAAACCAAGAAGAAAATCAAAAAGAAAATCAAAAATAAAATCAAAAAGAAAATCAAAAGGAAACCAAAAGGAAACCAAAAAGAAAATCAAAAAGAAAATCAAAAAGAAAATCAAAAAGAAAATCAAAAGGAAACCAAAAGGAAACCAAAAAGAAAATCAAAAAGAAAATCAACACGAAAATCAAAAAGAAAATCAAAAGGAAACCAAAAGGAAACCAAAAATAAAATCAAAAAGAAAATCAAAAGGAAACCAAAAGGAAACCAAAAAGAAAATCAAAAAGAAAATCAAACGAAAACAAAAAGAAAATCAAAAGGAAACCAAAAGGAAACCAAAAAGAAAATCAAAAAGAAAATCAAAAAGAAAATCAAAAAGAAAATCAAAAGGAAACCAAAAGGAAACCAAAAATAAAACCAAAAAGAAAATCAAAAAGAAAATCAAAAAGAAAATCAAAAAGAAAATCAAAAGGAAACCAAAAGGAAACCAAAAAGAAAATCAAAAGGAAACCAAAAAGAAAATCAAAAAGAAAATCAAAAAGAAAATCAAAAGGAAACCAAAAGGAAACCAAAAAGAAAATCAAAAAGAAAATCAAAAAGAAAATCAAAAGGAAACCAAAAGGAAACCAAAAAGAAAATCAAAAAGAAAATCAATAAGAAAATCAAAAAGAAAATCAAAAGGAAACCAAAAGGAAACCAAAAAGAAAATCAAAAAGAAAATCAACACGAAAATCAAAAAGAAAATCAAAAGGAAACCAAAAGGAAACCAAAAAGAAAATCAAAAAGAAAATCAAAAAGAAAATCAAAAAGAAAATCAAAAGGAAACCAAAAGGAAACCAAAAATAAAACCAAAAAGAAAATCAAAAAGAAAATCAAAAAGAAAATCAAAAAGAAAATCAAAAGGAAACCAAAAGGAAACCAAAAAGAAAATCAAAAGGAAACCAAAAAGAAAATCAAAAAGAAAATCAAAAAGAAAATCAAAAGGAAACCAAAAGGAAACCAAAAAGAAAATCAAAAAGAAAATCAAAAAGAAAATCAAAAGGAAACCAAAAGGAAACCAAAAAGAAAATAAAAAGAAAATCACACAAACCGAAAATCAAAAAGAAAAATCAAAAGGAAACCAAAAGGAAACAAAAAGAAAATCAAAAAAAAATCAAAAAAAAAGAAAAAAAATCAAAAAGAAAATCAAAAGGAACCAAAAGGAAACCAAAAATAAAATCAAAAAAAAATCACAAATAAAACAAAAAGAAAATCAAAAGAAACCATAAGGAAACCAAAAAAAAAATCAAAAAGAAATCAAAAAGAAAATCAAAAAAAATAGAAAATCAAAAGAAACCAAAAGAAACCAAAAAGAAAATCAAAGAAAATCAAAAAGAAAATCAAAAAGAAAATCAAAAGAAACCAAAAGAAACCAAAAAGAAAATCAAAAAGAAAATCAAAAAGAAAATCAAAAAGAAAATCAAAAGGAAACCAAAAGGAAACCAAAAAGAAAATCAAAAAGAAAATCAAACGAAAATCAAAAAGAAAATCAAAAGGAAACCAAAAGGAAACCAAAAAGAAAATCAAAAAGAAAATCAAAAAGAAAATCAAAAAGAAAATCAAAAGGAAACCAAAAGGAAACCAAAAAGAAAATCAAAAAGAAAATCAAAAAGAAAATCAAAAAGAAAATCAAAAGGAAACCAAAAGGAAACCAAAAAGAAAATCAAAAGTAAAATCAAAAAGAAAATCAAAAAGAAAATCAAAAGGAAACCAAAAGGAAACCAAAAGGAAAATCAAAAAGAAAATCAAAAGGAAACCAAAAGGAAACCAAAAAGAAAATCAAAAAGAAAATCAAAACGAAAATCAAAAAGAAAATCAAAAGGAAACCAAAAGGAAACCAAAAAGAAAATCAAAAAGAAAATCAAAAAGAAAATCAAAAAGAAAATCAAAAGGAAACCAAAAGGAAACCAAAAAGAAAATCAAAAAGAAAACCAACGGGAAACCGCAGGAAACTTCATAATTCGTTGAGGCCGAAGCCCCCGGTGCTTGAGCTGCGCGCTTGCAACTTGCCGGTCTCTCAGTTCCTGGCGCCCAAGAGCTCGATGTCCAGAATCCTCGCCTGGCAAGTCAACACGGGGCACGTCGTTTCGGAGGCTCGGTACCTTTTGCGTGGTGGCAATTATTGAAACATGGAAATTAACCCAAAGGGAAATTATCTTAAAGAGTTGTTTTTTTCAAAAGGGAAATCTACCTGTTGTGTGGTTTCCATTTTTCTTAAGGGAAATTAAACCAAAGGGAAACCTGTTGCGCCATGTTGGGGGTCTGCAGACAGATTTCTTGAGGGAACCGTTCTTATTGGTGACGATACAAAGGGACACCCCAAAAAGGAGAACCGTTTGGCAATTTTGGGGTCCAAATCGTGAAAGACCCACATGTTGACCCATGTTTTCCACGCAAAGGGGCGACCCGTGGATTTCCATGGTAGACAAAGCGCACCCTTCAGAGAACCCTCCAATCGAAAAATGGGCACCACTGGGTGCCTGGGTTCGGGCTGCCTTTTGCCAGGCTCGGCAACCAAATCCGCTACCTTCGTCCCAGCCAAAGCCTCGAGCAGTCAACTTGCCATAGGCCCCTCTGCACCATCCAAGATCAAACCTAGGCTTCCCCTGGATACACCAGCCTCTCAGAAAAAAAAGGGGTTAGCAAAGGAGATGTTCCAATATCAGGGTTTGTAGGTTTTCCCTTAAACGAAGAAGAAAAACAAAGGAAAAAAAACGTGACGTGTAAAACCAAGAAAAAGGGGACATATAGGGCGTTCCTAAGGTCCCCCCAAGAAAAAACAACAGAACAAGCGGTTGCGCTTTTGAATTCCCTTTAAACCCCCCCCCCCCAAAGAATTGTAATTTTCCCTCACAAAAACTAGGTTCTCAAGTGGAGAGGTTAGAATAAGGGTACCATATTTTTCTGTAGTTTATTTTAGTAGGAGAACCCAAAGACCCAACAAAAAAATCGAGCCGCTTCTTCGCAGCCTCCGTGGCCACGAGGGCTCTCTCGCCCACACGCATGGAGCCTTGGCGTCCGTGGAATTTCAGGGGCGTGGTTTCGTTTTGGCTCGTGTTGCAGGGTAGCCTTGTCACCCTGGTTTTAAAGGGGAACCAAACGAAAACAAATTCTGTTTTGTGCCCTATGTGACGCCCACATTGGCGATCGCAACACTTTGAAAGATCGGTTGGATAGCGTTGTTGCAGGCCAGATCATGGTCATCACGTCAATGAGGGGCGCTAGTTACTTTTGCAGCCTTTGATGTGCTATTCTGGTCTTTGTTACGCTCATGACTTGACCTGCCTCGTAGCGCATTGTATGTGTTTCCGTAGCGACCGCAATGGCGCCTACGTTTTTGCAAACAGGCTTGGCCAAATAAACAGAATAAATCAGTCCCGTCTTGATTAACATCGCAAGACAAATGCAACGAAAACTCGAGTTTTAGTCATGTTTGTTGGTGAAAGGGTGTCTGTGTCGCCACACGCTGGTCGACTAAAGCATCTGAAAGCTCTGCCTACCTTCGGGGAAGATCCCCCAGTTCTGCTAGTCTGCTTTTTGTCAATCACTCAGTCTGCAGGCCCAAATTTTGAACAAAGACCCTGAATGTCTACCATTCTCCAGCTGCTTGGCAGCCCTCGTAAACACAAGACGGGCCTTGTTTGGATTGACCACTTTTCGCTGGGAACGCAGCAAACAAAAAAGGACAAAGGGTGCTGCTGAACAGCTGCAATACGCGGCAACTCCCTCCGGATCACTTTCAAGTAGCCAACCAACCGCACCCTCTTCTTCGGTTGTTATTACATCAAAACCCCCTCAAGAAAGGTGGGGAAAAACAACGGAGCACCACCCAGCCCCCCCCCCCCCCAACTTCCCTAATTTTCCCCATGTCAAACAACTTCCCAAAAAAACAATCGCAGGGACCGGGCGCTGGAACAGGCACGTCTGGCTTGGTTTCTTTTCAATGAACCCAGCCCAGCATCAGCACCAGGCATAAGCATCAGCCCAGCACCACTAGCACCAGCAGCACCGACACCATCAACTCCACCAACTCCGTCGCTGCCATGCCATACCAACGAGGTCCTAGGGCAACCCAAATACCCAAAAAAGAAACGGTGAGAAAGGGCACCTAGCTGGGGGACCTAGCCAAGATCGCAACGGCCCCGCGCCGTGCAAATCTCTGAGCAGCCGGGCGCAGCACCGGCTCCATTGGGCCCAAGGAGGTGTCCTCAGCCGGTCCGCTTCCTCTCTCGAGCCACCCCAAAAAACCGAGGGAAAAAATAGCCCCCAAGACCCCCCCACGTAGAAAAAATAACAACAACAGAAAGCCAGCGACAAACAAAACATGTGATATGCCATTTGGTTGTCCATTTGGCTTTCCTTTTGGTTTCCCAGTGAAGCAAAATGAAAATGATACCCTCAATAACCCCGCTCCCCCCACCCTGAAGTTGCCACGGCTCTACTCGCGCATCGCTGAGGCTTCGGCAGCGCCAAGGGAGAAGACCTGAAGCGTCGAGTCGCGAGTCCCTCGCGCGGCGCGGGATGTTGGGCTGCTTGGCCGGCCATGTCTGGTTACGCTATCAGCCGTATTCGCACATCAACAAAAATGGCAATGGGGAAAAAACGACCAAACGTTCGTGAATGTGCTTCCTACTAGAACTACGCAAATGGAGCTATACCTTGAGTTGGTAAGCACACAAAAAAAAGGAGTCCCGAGAAAACATAGTGTTGTACGGAAAGGCATAGTTTTGCAATGTTGTCGCTTTGCGTGCGGACAAATACGGTGTCTTCACGTGTTTTGTACGGTTGCTTTATGGGCCCAAATTTGAAAACCCAGGATCTTCCTGCCAGAGCCAGGTCTTTCGGACAAAAACTGAGAAACAGGTTGTTTGGTTCTCACCCGTTGTTTTCCAGGTTTTGGTTGCCTAAGGTTTGTCGGGTCCTAGCTGGGGAACCCTTTTTATAGCATGACCGAAACTTGTCTGGGGGGCAGACCACGTCTAATAGTGAAATGTCCCACCCAAGTCGTCCAGAACTTCGTCCACCTACAGTGTGGTTGATTGTGGGCAATACGGCGTTCATTCGAGGCTACCCTTCTTAGGTTGGGGGCAATTGAAAAGGTCTAAGGGTCCCCCTACTTTGTCACATACCCATACCTCGCGAACCTTCATACGCAGAAGTATTCCCCCAAAGATGTTTTGCAGGGGCGCAACGCTCCAAATTCCCGCTGGGGCAGGTCAGAGTCCAGGAAAGCCAGCGCCCAACAGCAGCGGCCCACTGGCAGCACAGCATATCTGAATCTCAGCATGAGCCCTCCGGGCAACGACCGGTAGCACAAAGTTCAGGATGTTTTGACTATATCCTCGGAAAGCGCCGCCCAAGCGTCCCACGCGGCTTTTCCAGTCTCGAACTTGGTTGGCGGACGTCTGAACTAAATCAGATGTAAAGAAGGCCGCGATCTCGCCGATGAGGGCTGCGTGTGTACCCGGAAATGTGGCTATTTGCGGGCGAGCCTATCGCTTGGTATTTGCTCTGTAAACACCAGTGGATCCTCCTCGTTTGCTTGTGAAAACAAACGAAGATCAACAGCCTAGCCTGCCTGGTCCTTCCTCACCACAGACAGTGCAAAGTAAGTCACTCGTCAAATGCAGTTGAGTAGGGTCAGCAAATGGCCGTAGCCTCATATTTTGCCAAACTATTGCAGAAACGGACAAAAGCAGGGCCTCGGCAACATGCAAAAGATGTTGCGTGTGTGAGTTGTCAAACTCTGGCCGGTGCAACCATAAGACCATTGATATCACCTGTTGCAGGCCTGTTCGCCATCGAGCCAGACCAAGCGCACCGAGGCTTATCTGTCTCCGGGTTCTAGCTCTGTTGCCAACAAAAGATCCTACGCGCAGCAGGCGATCTTGGTTTTAGGTGGTCTTCTTTGGGCCTGGTGGAATGGTGGTCAAGTTTTAGCGGTCATGTGATTCTTGAGAGAAGGTGCCTCCCAAAATAGACATCAAAACGCTGACTTGCCGCAAGACATGGGTTTGTCACACACTTAGGCACCCCCGAAATAGCTCGTATCCTGTTGGCTGCGCTTTGAAACCAAGCCAGGATTGGTCAGCCCACCAAAACAAAAGGCACACCTACATGATGATGTTCACCGGCTGGAACCAAAAGGAATCCAACATGCTAGCCCTCTTGCTCCCCTAAAACCAAGGCGCAACAGGGTGCCAAATGCAACAAAACGACCCACGCACATTTCCAACCCAAAACCAGCATGCAACTGCCTCAAATACAATTGGGGACCCCCCCCGGAAAGAAAGAAGAAGAAGTTTTCCAGTTGGTTTCCCAAAACCACAAGAAAGGGGAACCCTCAAAGAAGGCACCCAAATCCCGCTGTTTCCTTTCGGGAAACTCATGGGGGGCAGAGAGAGCACCATATCCCTGCCGCACCGCTCCAAAAGGCCCCACAAAAAATTTAAGTCCAAAAGCCCACCAAAACCTTGAATAACCAAGATCTCCAAATGATGTCA
>CAUJNA010003421.1:346359-402254 GCA_963377175.1 Effrenium voratum
ACCAGGGTCCTTTCAAGTTCCCGCGTGAAGAACCTCAGGTGGTGGTTGGTGTATGTTGGCTTATTGGACCCCGCCAGCGTTCGCTGCAGCGTTGTGGAAAGTCGAAGGCATCTGTCAAAGGAAAACCAATATGAAAGCGACCACTTGAAGCAATCGGATATTGAAACACACCCCTTGGAGGATAAAGAGCAATTTCCACCCATTTCAGGACTGCAAAGTGGCTCACACTGGTCAAGAATCGACGCAGCAACAAGACCCTTCGGCAACGCGCCACAACAAGTCACCTTACGAGCGTATCGTAACACAAGGATATCAGAAACATGTCTTTGGGCCTACGGACATGTCTCGAACGTACGATTTCTTGTACATTGCGCACATTGCATGATGTCACACAACTGTCCCAAACTTACTGACGCCCCAAGACAAGTCAGTCGAAACAATGAAAAAGAAAAGAAACAAACTCTGACGTGCTTTCTCTCGTTAGTCTCGTCCTGAATGGCCGTGGAGTTGCCTGCAAAGGACACCGCCATCTTCAGGCCCTTCGGGGGGATGTCGCAGACCGAGGCCTTGATGTTGTTCGGGATCCACTCCACAAAGTACCTGTCACATGCTCGCCGCAAAAACCGCGTTAGCTTATATATGCTTATATTGTTGGCTGACGGGAAAAAAGGCAGCGCAAGAACTGGAAAGAAAGAACATTAAACAAAAAAGGGATACTGTTTGTTTTGCCGGAGGTGCTTCCTTGTAGCGCTTGTAGGAGCTACTGGATGGTTTCTCTTGGTTACCTACCAGACTGGCTTGCCTGGAAGCAATGGGAAAGCAGACTGATTTGACCCAAGGCGCGATGAGTTCTTGTTTTGAACGTTCAGCATCTGCTCATCGACCTCCTTTGTGGACATTCGGCCGCGGAACAGCGCTGCCGCGGTCAAGTAGCGACCATGGCGGGGATCCGCCGCGCACATCATGTTCTTAGCGTCGAACCTGAGCACACTCAAAAAGGGCGGCCAACTGCATCTCAACAGGAGGGTGCATCAATTTGTTGGGGTATCTGTCTTGCGCTTGCGTTGGTTTAAAGGGAAACTTCCGGAAACCCACCACTTTTGCGGTCCCCTATTCTAGAGACAAGCTCTGCTTGCGAAACACGGATCGTATGCCAATTGTCATGCAAGGATCATCTGCTGGGTCAACTCCGGCACGGTGAGGGCACGATACTGCTGCGAGCCACGAGAGGTCAGCGGGGCGAAGCCCGTCATGAAGAAGTGCAGGCGGGGGAACGGCACGAGGTTCACCGCGATCTTGCGCAGGTCACAATTCAGCTGCCCCGGGAAGCGCAAACAACAGGTAACTCCAGACATTGCTGCAGAGACCAAGTGGTTCAGGTCGCCGTAGGTCGGTGTTGTCAGCTTCAATGTGCGGAAGCAAATGTCGTACCTGTGCCAGACTTCAGCCCACTCTACAACGCTTGCAGCTTTGTTTGCTTGAAAAAGAAACTGAAGGCAAACCAAAAATGCCTTAACATTAAACAGGTAAGCTAAGTCTGGCCGATTCGCAATGCTTCGTTGTCCAGCAAGAAGGACTCGTCAGAGTTCTCAACCAATTGATGGAAGCTCAAAACTGCATTGTAGGGCTCCACCACAGTGTCTGACACCTTTGGGGATGGAATCACAGAGAACGTTTCCATGATACCTCAGCTCATGCGGCAGCTCGCAGACGCTTGGGAATTCCATCCTGCTTTCCAGAACCGCAGAAAATCAAAAAACGGAACCCAGGATAGCGTTTGACCGGAAGAACTGTCAACCAGCATTCCAATATCCTTGAAGCTCTAAGCAGAAAACATCTGGGGTCTCAACGTTAGGGTACTCACAAGGGCTTGTTTTATTGAGCTTCTCTTCAAACATCGCCCAAGGGGCACTACAAAAACAACTCAATCTATGATCAAACAAAAAAACAGAAAATCCCTGGCCCAGTCTTCCAGCAGCCAAAGAACGCCGCTTTCTTGGTTGATGTTGCAAGGGTTTCATCCGAAAGGGGGAACAAAGAGAAAATCCTGCTGGAAGTCTGGGTTGATTACGATGACTAGGCGGGTATTTCTCTCGTGCCTTTTTTCAATGACGCCACTCAGTTAACCATATGACAAACCAGGGCTAGACCTAGACCCTGCAAAAGGGGCTGGATTTGCTGGTTTGAAGGGAACATGACAAACAACAAGTGGAAGGGAGAGCGAAGCCTGGCGATTCAAACGAAACCCATGCAACCAAAAACCAGGCGGAACCGGACTTCCCGTTTTGGTTGGATGATTTTCAGTGGAACTCGGCCCAAAAAGCCGCCGAAGAACCCCGTGCCAAAAAGGAAAGACGGAAACGCTGAAGCTCCGATATGAGGCGCGGTCGGGGTATTCCTCCCTGACCTTGGAGATCAGAAGCGTGCCCATGCCTGCAGGGTTTGTGGGTGCCCCTTTTGCGGTGGGCTTCTTGAGAGAGAAACCAAGAGGAGAACACGAGTTTTGAGGAGTCCGCGACTTTTCAACGCATCACACTTGGTGGATATGAATTCCCGCATGATGTCCAAGGGGACATCTAAAAGAAAACGTCCCAAGACATGAAAGGGGACCAAGCCCCGCTTCTGGCTGCTACCCAATACATCTCTACTCTTGGTATGGTAGCAAAAAACTTTGTTTTTTTCAGACCCCCAGTAAAAATGAACAGAACCAAAAAAAACCTAAAAACTAAAAAACAAAAAAATATGCCAAGAACCGTGAAGAATACCATCCTCCCGGGCTCCGAAGCTCCCCGCTTCTGGCCTGCGCCGGTGCCTCCTCCCAAGGAGTGGCACAGCTGAAAGCCTCAGGGTTAAAAATCAACGAAGCGGATTTTTTTCCCAAGCCCCCGCAGTGTCCCGTCAATTCCTTGGCCCTGAAAAAAGAGGGCGCTCAACCATTTTTTTTCGGAGAAGCCCTCTCTTAAAATGGCCGGAAAATACATAAACCACTACTTTACGATAGTCTTGCTCTCTGAGCTTTCCTAAGGCAACGAGTTGGTGGTTGAACGGCTTTGGGTTCTGCTTCCTTTTTGCGGGGCACCTTTTTCGGGTTGGCTTGAAGTCCGGTGAGGTGTTTCGTGAAAGGTCACCTGGTTGTTCAGCTTGGTTTAAAGGGAGGCCAAACATCCAGCCGCTGGGGGGTAACTGCCGTTCTGTTGACACACCTTCTTTTCAAACCGCCGCCTTGGAGGCAATCACAGCCCTCAGCTTCCTTTCGCACCACATCCAGCACCGAGTCGATCAACTCGGCGCCTGTTGCTGCTGAAAACAGGTTCTTCTCACCCCTTGCGTTGGAATCCCCAAGGGGCAGCAGATACAAGGGGGTGAGCCCTAGGGCTTCCTTCCTACTTACCCCTGGGGGAGCAGCTTCAAGCGAAGTGGGGAGTTGAGAGCCCTAGGGTTTCCTTCCTCCTTCGAGAGCCAGATAAAACAAACTTAGGACCCGCCCCTAGGGATTCCGCAAGAAAAATCGGTGACCTGGTGTTTGACCTACCAGGGGCCCGGTGTGTTTTCCGCCAAAAGTAGGGATCGACCCCGTCAACCTCCACGAAGCCTCTGGCTTCTGGGTCCGAAAAAGGCAGCTCGAGCGTCGGACATTCGGACTCCATTTGAGGGTTGGGCCGCAGATTCCCGAATGGGGACGCTGGATCGGCGGGGGTTCTGGAAACATGTTCTCTGCCAAGAAAAAGGACATTTCATAGGTGACCAACATGTGTGGCAGCTATGATCATGACTTCAGTGTGTGCTGAAAAGTACCCCGCAATCCCATTCTGATGACCTAGTTTTGCACTGAAGTACCTTAGTTTTGTACGAACGAAGCCCGGACCACCATTCGATTCTAATCATGACTTAGTTGTGCACGAATCTCCATTCTAACGACTCAATGTTGTGTTAAAGTACCATTATAAAGACTGATTTTGCACCCCACAACATCCCAGAACCCCTATTTTCTATTTGTTGGATCCCTTATGGCCATCTGTTCTTAGAAGACCATACCGGTCACTGGTCGTCGGGTGGTCCCTGCCCGAAGATTTCGGCGCCTTCCGTGTAGTGGCCTTTGGCCTCAGCTCGCTGAAAGCGGAACCGATCTCTGGCCCCGTCCTTTTTTCAGCCCCTTTTCAGGGATCCTGACATGAAATACACCTGAACATTGCAACTTGTAAATGGCGGGTTTCCAACTTTATTTTGGTGTTGAAAAAGCCACATGTTTCAAATGGTTGCAAAATGGAGATCTTTTAAGGAGCCCTGCTTTTGGCGAAGGGAAACCAAAAGGACATCAAGCCTTTTGAAGGTTCGCCCATAAGACAAACCGAAACCCATGTGATAAATCCCTCTTTACGCTAGAGGCACAAACGTGGCAAAACACAAGCGGCGGTTGAGAGCGCATGGTAGTCTTCCGACCCCTGCGTCCGCATCCACCTATGGTAGGGCTATGGTGCTTTCGAGTGGCCCAATTGTTGCCGGCCCCCGTCTGCCCAAAGACGAAGTTGTCCGGCCGGAACAGCTGGCCGAAGGGTCCGGCTCTCACACTGTCCATGGTGCCTGCCAGGGTTGGATCTGAATGAAGCAGACTGGCCGGTCTGTTCTTGATTTTGAACTGCCACCATCTTTTTCTCTGGCTTTAAAAGGGAAACTGAAAGGACAACCAACATTTAATTGAGCCCAAAAAAGACGAGCCACGGAAACGCCTGCCGTTTTGCGGTGAACCAAAAGAGCTGCACTTTTTCTGAATATCTGACTGGTTTCTTTGGGTTCCCTGCCGCCCGACTCGCGACTCCGCCTGGCTCAAGATCCATCAGCCTCGGATGTCTTTCTTGGGAGATTTTGTGTGCTCTTCATAGAATGGGCACCCGAGAAACAAAAACAAGTATATGATTATAGGGTGATACTATATATTCTTAACCCTTGATAGAATGATACCATGCTCTTATAGCAGTTTTATAATGCTATAGGAAAAAGAGCTGCTATAGTTGCTGAGAAACAATAAATATGTGTCCAGTAGTGATCCAAAAAAAAATGGGCGATTGGAAGTGAGCACCTGATTTTTGTGGGGGATGCTTTCTCCGGTAGCGGATTTTCAAGGGCACCCCTCTCCGGAAAAAAAGGCAGCGCTGTGTGTCCGGGAATATCTTGCCTGAGAAGAGGCAACACACATGCTCCTGCCACAAACCAAAGAGAAACTAACAGCCATAGGTGGCCTATTGGAAAAATAGATAACCCTGGTATGTGGAATAAACCCCATCTAAACCAGTGCCATCTATTTTTAGCCAAACTCACCTATGCTAACAACTTGTCGGCGACAACACACGCAGCAAAGTCCAAGGGGCACGGCACGCGGAACGTAGCGCCCGCCAGTTGCCTCGTTGAAGTAGACGTTAATGCGCTCGAGCTGCCTGACGGACTGAACCGAAACATATCTCAGATGCCCAGTGGCCATGGGGAAAAAAGGGCATTATTTCTTTGGTTGGGTTGCTTCAAAGGGGGACCTTCCCCAAAAAAAGGAAAAAAGGAAGCAACCCACTGGG
Source organism: Effrenium voratum (assembly GCA_963377175.1). Classification (NCBI taxonomy): domain Eukaryota; class Dinophyceae; order Suessiales; family Symbiodiniaceae; genus Effrenium; species Effrenium voratum. The sequence goes on from CAUJNA010003421.1 coordinate 351,924, forward strand.
AAACTGAGATATCAGTGAAAGCCATGGTCTACCCGGAAGGGTCAAGGGCCGCTTAAGCAAAAGACACCCTTCTTACGAAGCGACACTAAGATGTTGCTATAAAGCAACGATTCACAAACTGGAAACAAATGCATCGTAACACGCAGCGCTTCCAGTCACCACTATAGTATGCAAGCGGAGCAGACATTCGTTTTAGTGCAGGGAAAACTCCTTACCTACTACTCCTGATAGGCCGACAAAAACGGGCTCCCCATTTTGGTAGGTGTGAAAAGAGGGGGACCCCAAAAGATAAATTTGTCTCTGACAAGACCTGCAAAGTTGACCCTCAACAAAAACACACACACACACAAACACAGAAACAAACAACCGAAGCAAGCAAGCAAGCAAGCAAGCAAGCAAGCAAGCAAGCAAGCAAGCAAGCAAGCAAGCAAGCAAGCAAGCAAGCAAGCAAGCAAACAAACAAACAAAACAAACCACCAGCAAGGGAAACCAAAACGGCTCTGAAATCAGTTTCGGCGCAGATCGGAGTCCCCGTGGTAGGTACCTGCGGCCAGGGTTTGGAGTCTCATATTGGTCGAGTTCGGTTGCACTGTTCAAACAACCTAGTAGAGAGGTTAAAATACTGGTAGCCTTTTTTTCTGTAGTCTATTTGAATAATTAGGGGAACCCTGCCCCAAAAAAGGGGCAAGAGCGCACTACTGGGCGACCTAGATTTTGACCCTCTTTGTGTTACAGAACAATTTGGAACGTGAAACCTGAAGCCACAGGAAAACCAAAATTGGGCTTCCGATCCCGCCATTCACTGAAACTGTCACACGAAGCCCCCGAACGGGTCGCCCCATTTCCCTCATCTTTAGGTCAGGGCAAGCCTTGCCTCCTTTTGGCTCCGTCCCTTGCGGAAATGACCTCCAAATGGGCAAATCGGTTTATGGCTTCGACCGAAAGATGAAAAAGTAGACCACGAGAAGACACCAAGAGGTTGAAACAATGGAAAGCCCCCCCCAAACAAAAACAGCATTAACATGTTGCATGGTTGTAAAGGGTGCAAACATATATTATATACATAATATAGCAGTACCATAACATGTGGCCAGGTACGAAGATGCCAATGTCGGCTAGGGGCATTGCCCAGTTGAAACAACCTCTCCTTTCCGGCGCCCATCTCTCCCTCTCAAAACCGGCCAAACACAAACCAAAGTCTGACGATTTGGACATTTTGCGGGCGGTTTCCCTTGAAACGATCGCCACTTTAGGCTCACACACAGCAGCTCTTGGCTCGGACACCCTCAAGCTTCTTTTACTCGAAACAGACTTTTGGCTCAGAGTTGCGCACCGAAGGAGCCAACCTCCATGACTTGAAGTTCTGATTTCCCGAGTCGCAAGGTCTGGACGGCTTGGGAATTTGCACTTCAAAGGAAGACCCTCCCCCAAGACAAGTGGGTGTATCCGTTTTAGGAATCGGACACCCTGCCCCCAAAAAAAGAGAAAGAAAAGAAATATAACTAAATCGCTGGCTTCCTTTTGGTGTTTGTTTGAAAGCAACCAAAAAGGCGACATGGACAGCACTGGACGCCCGGGCGTTCAGCGACTGACTTCCGCCTGTGGGGTCGATGCCATGTTCGTCCGCGATGACCTCCCAGAACTTGGCACCGATCTGATTGCCGCACTGACCTCGTGGCTTTTGGTTTCGCAGAACTCCGCCAACGCGCAAAGCGCGCAGGGCGGGAAACGGAATCCACAAATCTGTGATACAACAAAAAGGGCCTAACCCCAAAGACAAACCCCATATAAAGGAGCAGATTCCCCAAAGTATCACAGAAGTGTTTGGATAATCTTCGAGAGATCCCACATGGCAACAGGAGCTGTTGCTTTTCTAATGTGAAGTTGGCCCTGGCTCCGAAGATCCCGCCCGGGTCTGCTCTGATCCCGGGGCATGGAACATGAGACCCGGGTTCTCCGTGCGATCTGATTGCACGGCAGGGCCCAGGGCTTGCGCTACGTCCCACGAGGCCACGAGGCACAAGCAAGAACCAACACCTGCCATTGCGAAGAGGTCCCCTGGAAACCACAGATGTCCAGCGATAGGTTCCCTTCCAAACCATCAGGGGGGAGAAAACAATACCTTCCAAGGCAAATGGAAGAGAAGGTGCCGAACAACTGCCCCACTTCGCCAAGCGACCACCCTGGACGTGCACGAGCTCGCGCATGGTGGCAAAGTGGCGCACGAATCACGACGGAGATGCTTTGAGCTTGAAGGCGCTTGCAGCAACCATACATGTGGGCCATGGGTCAAAATCCAAATCGTACCCCTAGTGAACATCCCAATCCCCACTAAGATAGACTAAAATGGGTGGTGCACCTTCCCCAAAATGGTACCATTGGTTTTGACCCACAGCCATGCGTGTGTTAATTGGAACGAAGCAGCCACAAGTCTAGAGGTTCTGTTGGAACGTAACATCATAATCCAAGCAAAATCCCTCTTGCAGCCGAACAGCAGCCAACCATACCCCTGTCAAACATGGATCCCAAAACCCGTGGCTCGTGACATCTCCTTTTTTGGGAATGCCTGTTTCGAGTTCCCTTCCGTTGCAGAGCAGATCTGGCAAGCATCCAGCCAGGTGTAAAAGGACACGAGCCGTACGAATCCAAAACTCTGCAAAATCCTCCCAAGCTTGGGGAAACATATCCTTCTTGAAAACCTGGCCACATCAACCCGGCTGGGGCCAGCGAGCACACAGAAGCCTCCCGGGAAAAAATGGTGCTAAGTTCATGCAGACTGACTCGAGGGAAGTGAAACTGGAAGAGACATATGCGAGTCTTTCTTTAGGCCCCCCCCCCAAAAAAAAAACAATCAACAACAATAGATAAAGAACATGCTTCAACATATGGTGTTCGTTGCCTTTTGGTTTCTCTTAAGAAACCACAAATCAGGTACCCTTTAAAAAATACGCACACCCATATTCAAGATCGGGAGGCGCCCCCATGTCGTCCTCATGTGCATGTGCGCGTTTTGGCCACCACCTGAGTCCTCCAAGGCGAACAACAGACCTTTGGGACTCAGATGCATTCAGATGATTTCCATGGGAAAGAAGGATCCGCACCCGTTTTTTGGTCGGTGGAGGTTCAAGGGGAAGCCTTACCCCACGCCTTACCCCAAGGGGAAGCTTTTTTTTGGTGGGCTGCTTCCCCAAAAAACGGGAAAAAGGAAGCAACCCACTGGGCAACTGAGGGGAGCTTCAATGGATGCGCAAAGGTGTCCAATCGATCTGTGCCGGATCCACCGGCCAGAGACCGTGGCCGGCCATTCATGTCAACTGACGTTTAACGCCGACCCCAGTGAAATTAAACGGGGCGTGTCCCTGAGTTTAGCGGGGAATCACCACTGTTGGATGGGGACCAGCCCCTATTAGTAAAATGGGGTTGATTAATATGGGGTCGGCAATACTGGCCAATTTTTGGTAATTTAGGGGCTTGCAGCTCAAAGAAGTCTAACTACTCCAATGTCAGGTAGTGCATCGAAAGGACGCTACACAAAACCATTGTGAATGAACCAACACGGCGAAAGCTCGGCATCCGTACAGGGTTAGGAATATGATCCAACCTTCGTCTGCATGTTGGCGTTTTTCTTGTGGCTAAGGCAACGATACTCTGCACATTGCTTAGGCACTCAGGCACTCGCTGGTGTTGCCCAGCTCCCGCGCAGCTCGCGTAAACTCCTGGCCGGTTTGTGGGGGGCTGGGAATTGGAAGTGTGACGCTGGTTCTATGGATGGTGGGGGTGGGGTGGTTAGGTGGTGTGGGGTTAGGTGGCGTGGGGTTAGCTGGGGTGGGGTTTGTTGGGGTGGGGTTAGGACTGATTCGGGGGGGGGGGGGTAGGTCGTGACTGGGGTGGGGTTAGGCGGGCTCAGGATGGTCTTGGCGGCTTCAGGGCCTTGATTCGCGGATTTACCGAAGAAAGGTGAGCTAGTTTGGGTTGGTCTAAGGTGGGTTTCGAACGGACTTGGGTGCCACTGAAGAACTTTCCGCCTGCCACAACACTGGTCCCCCCAAACAAAAACTACATAAATGAAGTCAAAGAACTTGGGCAGTGAGTCTACTAGGGAGGTGTGCCAACTTCAAACTCCCAAGATCCAGTAAACTCGTTTTTTGAAACTGAATCATTATATGAAGAGTGCCTTTGGATGCCCTAATTAGTGCTAGTGGAACAGTCACAAACGACAAACAATTGCAGCAACAAAGACCATGGCACAATCATGTGGGTGTGGGTCAAAAATAGGTGCGCCAAATGGAACCCTGGTAAATGGAAACAACGGCTAAAACCTGCTATTTGTTTTGACCCACAACCATGTAGAGCAGAGCAAGTACAAACCATGGACAATTTCTCTTCAGCAATCTAACGCCATGGTACTTCACAATAAGCCAACCGAAAACACTAGAATCCTGCTAAACCAACCAACCGACCAGCCGACCAATCGGCCAAGCATCCAACCAACCAACCAACCAACCAACCAACCATCCAACCATCCAACCAACCAACAATCAATCAATCAACCATCCATCCGACCAACCATCCAACCATCCAACCAACCGACCAAACATTCAACCATCCAACCAACCATCCAACCATCAACCATCCAACCAACCATCCAACTAACCATCTAACCATCCACCACCCAACCAACCATCCAACCATCCAACCATCCAACCAACCATCCAACCATCAAACATCCAACCAACCATCCAACCAACCATCCAACCAACCATCCAACCATCCACCACCCAACCAACCATCCAACCATCCAACCACCAACCATGGACACTCGCAGGGTTCCCTTGCTTCCAACTTGTGATGGAAAACTCCGCACCCTTCACGTCTCCCACTCCTCCGGCACTGGATCCTCCGGAGATTCCATCTGCAGCGCATCCCCCAGCCTGCGAGACCGGATTTGCAGACCACGCTGCCCGGCAAATCTCGCGGGACAAAAAAGGGGGAACAAAACAAACGACTTTCATAAAATGGGTGTGTCTTTGTTTAGGGGCTGCCGCAATTGAATGATGTCCTTTGGTTCCTCATTAACATCACACCAAAACAGGGACCCCCCGCAAAAAAAAGACGCATTCCCAACAAACGTGGAAGTGGGACACCAAACAAAAACAAGCTTCGACTTGGTCACCTTTTTGCTGGGTTGCGAATTACAGGGAGAAATCAAACTCTGCATCTGGGTGTTTGTCTTTTGGGGGAACCCACTTCATGGCTTTCCAGGGACCACATGAAAAAGCCGAAGGTAGCTTGGGGGTTCAAGGAAAGACGAGGGGTTGAGTCCTTCAAGTCTGAAGTGGGAAAACCGCCTGTGAGTCTCACCGGGCTTCTTTTTTTGGTGTCGCAGAAACAGCCCTGACTGCTCTGTGCAATCATCCCTTTCAAAATTGGGCTTTTGCCTGGGTGTTGCTTGTGGTTTTGGGACGACTCCCCTTGACTACGGGTCCCAGCGCTTTCATTTACTGCACCACTATGGTTTTTATGGAAATCAAGGTCTAATCGTTCATTGCCACGGTAAAGGGAACTCGAAAGGAAAAAAACAAAATTTGGGGGGTTCTCCCCAAAAAACAACACGGCCCCTGGCTTTTGGGTATCTTCCCCATGTCACGAGAGCCTGCCTGGCGGACACACTCAGCGAGGCCGACAAGCAGCGGGATGAGAACCACCAATTCGGAGGCACCGACAGCACCTGGCGCCGATGAAATCTGCCGTCTCCTCAGATGCACAGTGGCCATGGGAAAAAAAGGCAACCTTTGTTTGTTGGTTGAGTTTAAAGGTGAACCTGGCCCTGAGGTCTCTCTCCCTGCGGATAAACCAAATCCTGCACCAGTTGGTACATGGTTGATCCCATTTGTCCATGTTCCTGGAAAAAGAATCATATTTCCCGCAGTGATAGATTCGCTTTGAAGCCAACAGGGGAAAATAAAAAAAATGTTCCTAAGCAAATGGAGGTGTTGCATAGATCCCAACTGGTGCAGGAATGCACCCCACCATGGAATCCAATGCGGGGAACAGGTACGTTACGTTTGGGAGAGCCCCTTTCAGCTTCTTTTTAGGGATTTAATAATATCATTCAACACCCAACATCTCATGGAACAAACATCAATACCAACAAAGACATCTTTCCAAGCTACCACTGTAGCAGCCTTGGTTACGCATAGCACACGGGGGAGAAAAAAAGACATCACCGGTCAGTGACCATTCCGTTTTGGGGTTGACCATGTTCAACAAGTCCTGAACCCACCAAGTGCTATCCAATGAACAACACCTCACAGTTGACATGTGCTCAATGCCCAGGCATTCCTCGGCTGGACACAACAAAAATGGTTGAGTGGTATCATTCCCACTAAAGTAGGCCGCCCGGCCGTTCTTCTCCAGGTATTCTATCTAGGTCCTCCAGTAGAGAGGCCAGAATAAGGGTACCAACTTGTTTTTTCTGTGGTCTATTTTAGTAGGGGAACCCTCCCAACCAAAAAAGGGGTTGAGAAGGGCACTACTGGACCTAGACATCATGGTTTCCTTTGGTTGCTTCCTGAAGTGGCCCCGGCGCCCCTATCACCCCGGCGCCTCCCCTGATGCCAAAACCACTGAGAAGACATCCGCTTCATCATCCTCCCATGGGGAGTAGGCCTTGGAAGGTCATGTTAAGAAGGTTTCTCAGTATAGGGGGTGGGTGGATTCCTTTGGTTTTCATTCTTGGTTGCTGTTGACCCCCTGCAAAAGTTGAACTTTTTAGGGTTAGTGGAAAACCCCTTGATTTCCCAAAAAGTTAGTCTAAATAACCAAGATGAAGTCCATCACAATGACGCGTGGATTTCGCCAAGAGTACATGGGACGAGTTGGCGAGGTTCCTCCCAAATAGACCAACGACTGGAAGTTTTGACCCGATCTCACACGGGTGTGTTGTTTGAGGCTCAGTAGTCTTCCCGCTGTTTGTCAACCTGAAACCAAATGTGAACCAACGCATGTCCACACTCTTGGTGAGTTTGAGCCATTCCCCTGAACACCTCGACAAATTTGCTTGGCCCAAAGGATGATGCACACCCAAGGGAGTCACAATCAAAACCCAGTATTTAAGGGGATTACCCAAAATCGCTTGAAGAATCAAAACGAATATCTGCACCCATTTCTCGGTGGGACTGTCCTACCTTCACCTACCCGGGTTTTGATTGAGGGGACGCCCAGCCCAGGTGTTGACCAATTCCGGGGTGGAAGCCTTGTTCCAACAAGGTGTCCGGATTCCCGAAGAAGCGAATCCAACAGACGCGCTTTCTGCTTTTCGTGCAGCTGGCATCGTGTGAGGGGAATAAAAAGGCAGTCACAGGTGTGGGCGTGTGTCTTCTTTTGAGGCTACCCTTTTCAGGTCGAGAGGGAGAAGGAAAATAACCAACAACGGATGGCTCTCCTTTGTTTTTGCGAAGCCCCAAGGACCACGAGTGCCCTTTAAACCGAGATGGCGCTGGCAAATGATTGAACCGGGGCAAATCAGGGCCCTCTGTTCTCAATGAAACCAACAGGGACGCCTTGCCAAGGACCCGGCAACTTCAGCGCATCCAATTTGCCACGGACTTCCAACCGAAACCTGACCCGGGACCCGGAACCCGCCAACCTCGAATCGATTGGCTCCAATGATTCCAGAGATCAGCTTCTCCTCTTGTTGGAGCCCGGAGCCCGGTTTAGTGTTGAAAACTGGGAACCCTGTGCCTGACTGGCCGTCCTTCAAAACAAAGCCCCGACGAACAATCCTGGAAGATATTGATCAGACTGGCCCTCAGCCAGGTTTGGGTTGACCAGCGGTCAACCCATCGAAAAGGGATTTTGAGGGTGCGACTAAACTGGGGAAAATAATATGCCAACAGATATGATATATTGTATACAGGAAGTTTGGGACAAAAACGACAAACACCCGGGGTTCGGCTTTGTTCCTGTACATCTAGCGACAAAATAAATAATCTTTACCGAAGTGCTACGGAAATTTGCTGAGGCCCCTGGCACTTTGTCCCGGTCCCAATAGGCCTTGGCCGATGGGGTGGCTGTGTTGACGTTATAAGGGTTGGTTGGTTGCTTTGGTTGGCTAGTTTGGTTGGCTTGTTGGTTGGTTGTGGGAGATAGCCCCGTGATAGCATGGGCAATCCCCATGACTACATTGTCAATTGAAGGGGTTGCTTGGTATCACAGAAGATGGCACCACAAGCCCTATTTTCTGCAAACATGGAACAAAAGGTCGCGTTTGCGCATTTTCCTCGTTGACTTGCAGTCAAATCACCCTCCCCTGCACTTGTCGTCCCTAAGAGGCAGCCTTGAGTCTGCCCAATCTGTGCAATCGGCCGAAGCCACAGTCAATCCAGCAGCAAGGCCAGAACTCCGATGGCTCAGCAAGGTCAGCAGACAGCACTTTCTCTGCTGGGAGGAGCGGAAGGTATCGTAGCCCGGAAGAGGCAGGCAAATTTAATGACGCCCCTGTGGGTTGCGTTCAAAGACACGCCACACGGGAAATCAAGCATATCCCCGTGCCAGACACGACATAAAGTCCACCAGTTTGATAATTTTGTTGCTTACCTCTGGGTTCCACTATGGGCGGTCTCTGTTACGAGCCTTCAGGCTTTGGGTATGGCTCATCCCGCGCCGGTTGCCGGCACCCTTTCCAATCTTCAGCCTCGCTCTCATTGGTTTGGATTGGGTTTGGAGCTAGCTGACCAGTTACCCTCCAGAAACGCCAGAAGAAATCCCCAAAGCAGCAGTTGAAACCACCAAGGGGATGGGGAAGGTGGCCCTTGATGGTAGTCACTTTCTGCTACTCGTAGCCTGCACTGGCTCCGAGTTGCTCTGAATTACAACATAGTTGTTTCCGAACATTAGGGGGACTTAAATTGGGGACCAATTCCTCCAGGTAAGGTGGTGTCCTTTTCATTTCCTTTCACCATCCAAAAAGGGGTCCGATTTCTATTGCAAGCAGGCACAAAATGAAACTTGGTCTTCCTTTTGGTTTCAACCACAAAGAGGCCACCTCAAAAAGACACACCCACATGAGAGTATCCCCCCACATCCGCCCACACCCATCCTCTCCCCACAGGCAAACAAAACAAGAAACCTGGCCGGGACCTGTTTGGATCCTTCTATCCCGCGTTTTAGATGGGTCGGCTACCTGACCTTTGACCCACGTCGCTGAAGCAACTGCTAAAACCCATGGGTGACTGCTTTTTTAGGGGGCCACTATGGCCTCTAAATCAACCTCAACAAGCGTACCCTTACAAGCTCAGACAGACCCAAATTCATCAACTCCGCGTGGCTTGCAAATGAGAGAATGAGGACCACCCTTCAAGGCACGTCCAATCTTGGTTTGTGTTTTTCCTCTTAGGATAATGCAAACCTGGTTTGATTCCATCTTTCGGTTCACCCTGTAGCTTTTACCCCCGACATCAACCTGGTGGATAGAGGGCGCACGGCGCCTAATCCAGATCTATTCAAAATGAACCAGGCGCGCCCTGAATGAAAATCATCCAGAGGCTTCGGGCTTGTACTTCATTGTTCCCAAGATCAATGAACCTTGCCAACATATTCGAATAGCACAATTGTTTCCCTGTTCAGGACCCACAGCTGGTCGCTTCACTTGTCATTTGCCCTTTTCTAAAGAACACAGTTCTAGAATCAACATCTGAATACGGTGTCTTTTTGAGGGTACACTGGTTTGGTTGTGTGATTTGTGCAGGAAATCAAAAGGACAACCGACGCCAGTTTTCGGGAAGAGACACTCACGTATTACAACCGGGTCAATCAGGAATCCACCGCAATAAAAAAAGACACCTACCAGCACCCCCGCAACTTGCAACTGCCTTTTTCACCAGGTCCAAAATGCCAACTGCCCAAAAAGCAGCGGTTGGGACCGTCCTGATATGTTCCTCGCGTTGTTTTTCCCACATCGACCGAATCGAGAGGACCCGGCTGGACGCTGAAGCCGAAGCCGCAGGCGGCGAAGGGAGGAGCACCACCTCCGTCGGGGCAGGGGCACTGCCTTGTTGGACAGCGACTTAGGGCATGGTCCAAAAAGCAGTTGGGGGGTGCTAGCAGTTTCTTTCACTTTTTTCTGGAAATTACAACTGGCAATTAAATGATTTTTTGGGTATAACTAAACCAACATGGGCGGGGGGGACTCAATTCCTGAGTTGGCGGTTGCCTTCTGTCCCTGGATTTTGTCTTCAGGCGGCCCCTTGTGACTCTCAACATGTTTCAGGGAACCCTCAAGAGTGAGTCTCAAGGGACCTGCCAGGCGGAAACCGCTTGAAATCCGCAAGTTGCTTGCAGCTTTTCAGGCCATGAAGCAAGACTAGAAGAAAGCGCTTCCGAAAGCGAGGCTCCAAATGCCATGTTCAGGAAAAACGAAGCAACACTCCGAATTCCGCCACCCGGACTGCGATTCAAGGTAGGTCCATGAACGTGGTTACATGACCTGCGGCCCCGAATGGTTAAGGAAAACAAATGGGTTTATCTTTTTCAGGGGACCCCCAAAACTTGGTGGGCGTTCCTTGTTGGTTTGGGTTCACCACGAAAAAGGGGTACCTCAAAAAGACATTCCCAAATGGGTGGCTCGTCTTTTTGGGGAGTTGGCACCTGTGGTTTTTTGGTTTTTGGGAAACCAACGGGAAAACCGTTGCGCCATTGTGGAGGTCCAAAATCCGGAATCAATTGGCTCATGTCAAACAATTGTGGGTTCTCAGATGCCCAGTGGCCATGGGAATCCTTTTTTGGTTGGTTGACTTTAAAGATGAACCCTTCCACAGATAATTAAAGGAAAAACGGGCACCACCGGGTAACTGGGGGTTTCAAAGGGTGGTTACCTGCCTTTACCAAGTAAATGGAATCCCTGGGTGGTGTGGCTTTTTCCTTTCCGCGCACGGGTACCCGGTGCCTGCTGCACGCCCTCCAGCTGCCAAAGCACAGCTCCGCACTCACCCGCCTCCGGCCGGTGACCCCGTAGGTCCGGGGACCCGACACCCGCTTTCGAGTTATCCGCGGGGCACACATTCATAGGGGCCCTCCCATCCTTGAGGGCCGGTCCTTTGAGGGCCGGTCCTTGTGAGGGTCCTTTTTGAGTGATCTGCAAATGTTGCTGCAATTCCAAAAGCTGAAATAAGACTTGGATCCCCGAGTAAAGGACCTTTCTCATGGTGAGCTCGGTATACTCTCAGGTGAGCTCGCGAAAAAAACAAACGCATATTAGTCATTAACAAGGTACCCCTCGCCTGCAAAAAAGTCATCCAAATTTGGAACTGCTTTCGAAAGGGTTGTACTCCATCAATCACTTGAATGCTTTGGCCAAAGAAGTCAAGCCAGTTTGCTTGCAACTCAAATGATCTTCGGCTGTCTAAAGGGCACAAGCTGAGGAAGCAAGTACGCCGGTTGGCTTTTAGGCTCCCCCCTACAGAACTTCAGGGGCCGCCATGTAAGGAAGCGCCCAAATGGACAAGCCATTTGGGGCAGCACCTTACTTCTGGAAGTAACTGCCTCAAGTACCAAAGTCCAGAAACTAGAGTGAAAATGCAAACCGGACTCTTTTGGACAGAACCTGTGTGTTTGCAAAAACAAGGGGACACCCCCAAGAGCCTCTCAAAAAATTGAGGCTGTGTCAGACCTTAGTCACGGTACACAGAAAAGCATGTTCGGAGTATGTCTCGTGTTTCAGATTTAGCCGAACATTTAGCCTACCCCAAATATGTGCATAAACATGTATACAACACCTACTTTGAGGAGAAGACCCAAAAAAGTCATGGTCTTACCAAAGCAGAACGTCCAGGAACTCCGGGATTGAGTGAGGAACACCTGGTCCACAAACGGGTGGACTCACACATGGGAGTTCCTCCCAACATGTCGAGCCTAGAGTAGCCCAGCAGTGAATACCGGTTTCTCCCATCCAGGGCCGGCTGAATTCTGGTTGATGGTGGTGCGCTTTGCGTTCCGGGGGACAACTTCTTTGCGGCTGCTTGCGGCAACCAGAGGGAAACCAACGGCCCCGTTTGCCACTGAAGGATGCATCATCCGGAGTTCGGCTCACAGTTGGCCATGGCCTGAAACACAACTTGCTTTCCGATTTCATCCTTGCCAGCCTCAATGAAAGAAGGATGCCTGGGAAGACTGGAGAAGTTACCCTTTGACTCGGGTGGTGTTGAAGGGTAATCAAACCGACACCGACCGCGTTTTTACTCGGACACCGGAAATAATCTGGAAATGGAAATTGACTACCGTGCTTTTGCCCCGAGCAAAATTCTGGATTGTGGTCCACTTGTTGTGAATCTTAAAATGGACAATCATCTCAAGAGAGATTCTAGCTTTAAGGCTCCCTCTAGTCTTTGCCCGGTAAACATCACCCTACAGGAGCCTCCCTTGAACTTGGGTCAAAGAAAGCCCCCCCCCCCACCCCCCACACCCACCTCCCACCTCCCAGACTCCCCCCCAAACTCCGCACCTCGGGCCGATGAAATCTCAGCTCCGCCCCCGGCGGCGAGAGCCGGGCAGATGCGCCACGTGCTCCGAGGGCCGCCTCAGCGTGAGGAAATTCCCCTTCCAAAAAAAATCGGACACAACATCAACGCCTCCAAAAGAAATTGAAAAAAAGGAACCGCCTCTCTCCAAAAAAAAAAGAAACCTGGAGAACCGCCTCCCCAAAACATGAATGAAACCTGGAGGTTTTCGAAAAAATAGCAGATGTTCGACCACTGACCCTGAGCACCCAACCCTCCGGCCCTCCGAGCGTCTGAGGCACCAGGCCAGAACTTCCGGGAACTCCGGATCCGCCTGGACCAAACCCGGCCCTCCGTCCCTCCGTCCCTCCGTCCCTCCGTCCGTGCCATGGGCACGATGGACATGTTGCAGCCACCAAAAACCCATACCCCAACTCCAGGTTGGGTGGACACGCGAACAATTTGCAGCCGGCCAGGTTGCAAAAGGTTGCAAAATGGATCGGCGTGTGTCGAATCGAGAACCATTCTGGGCGGGGGGCCCTGCGAATCGATCAGCATCAGTTAAGATTGGTGGCTTTTCTCATACAAATTCATCCATCCCAACTGGTGGATTCTGTGAATTCACAGTATGTTCCCACAGAGGTAGAGAAAATGATGCATTTCCCGCCCCCTCAAGATTATCCCCACAATTCATGAAAGGTTCTTGGAAACCCAGAGGGGTTGGAAGGTTTCTGAGCGCCTCCCTGAGTCGCACTGAACAATGGCCTGACGGTGTAACTTCCCTTTTTGGGTGTGTCTTCTGGCTTGGAACACCAGAATCTGTAATTTTGCACCGCCTCCCGGGCGCCTCATGTTGGGGTTCCTAACGTGAGGACCCTCGGGTTTCAACACATCCGTTCGACACTCCGCTGCAACAAATCGCTTGAACCATCCTGAAAGGTCCCTGAAGAGGCCGGAGAAAACTGGGCACATGGAATCATTGCCCTAGGTTCTTGTGGAGAATATGGAAGCGCCCCACCACGTCCTGCCCAACGCTAACAGAAGGCCACAAATAACGAGTATAGTCACTTTCCCCGGCATGGTCGGCAGTCCGGCATGCTAGATTCTAGTATTGCACCATCAACTACCCATATGACTGTGGGTCAAAACCCTGTACCCCTGCACATGGTGAACACCAAAATAGGTGGCAAATGGATGTTCATCCACCCCAAATGGAGCCATAGGTTGTGCCCCATGGCCATATTGTGTTCCAAACCGTTGTGGTTTGTGTTTAGCGAATCCTGAGTGTTGATCCACCCCGGCTTGCAGGGCCATTGTTTCATCTCCGGGAAACTCGCTTCCAAAAAATGGAAGCTGACAGGCAAGTTGCCTTTTCAAAGAAGGCCCCTGTCAGTGTCCATTCCCCTCCCGCCAACAATCATGGAGGCTGACAGGAGGGTTTGGGGGAACCTCCCTGTCCGTTTCCATGATGGTTGGAAACATGGGTCTAGCCGCACCCTCACCCATCCTCAAGGATTCTGCGGTACAGAAAATGGTCTCAAACCCAAGGAACATCAGTCTGGTTTCTGAAACGAACAATAAGGGTGAATCCACCCTTCTGGTTCGAAAGAGGACTCCCCCCCACTCAAGTGGATGTGGCTCAAAAAACCGGTACTACAATGGAACCCTGGTAAGTGGAAACATGGACCAAAACCTACGTAACCGCCTCCTGTTGAATTTTGAGCCACACCCAAATAAGAAACTTGGTTGGCTCTTTTGGATGTCTTGCTCCAAACTCGGGAACCTGCAAAACCCTTATGGCTCCAAAGAGGACACCCTCCCCCCGCCCCACGTCAAGTCCATCCCAAGTCAAGTCCAGCCGACGCCTCGCAGGCCCACGGCCTAGCGAGGGCGCGCTTGGCGCGATCCAAGCGATCCAAGGGGATCGCCCAGACGGCTCGCAAAACCTATGAGCTCTGCGCCAGTGCGTTAAGCAACCTCCAATTGCTCAAGTTCCCTGAGTATCGATATATAGGTTCCCACAAAAGCCAACAGCAGAACCTAAACAATGTTCATTTCTGAGAATGGAATGGAAGTAACCGGAAAAAAACACATCATGTAAAAGCGCAGCGTGCTTAACTTTACGGCTTTGGTGGAAAAGCAATGGCCTCCACCTTGATATTCGGAAGCGATATGGGCGTCTCTGAAAGACCTAAACAACATCGCGCCTGTAAGGGGGGGATCCGACCCAGGAAATGAATCCTTGCCACCGGGGAACCATATGCCATCCTTTGGAGTCCCTTCAAAGTCTTTGGTCTCCCTTTGGCGTTTTTCTTCAAAGATCAACAGACGTCCCCATTTGCACCACGCTCCCCCCGAACGAGAAGCGAGCGGCCTCCACACTGCGTGCCAGAGCCGTTGCGGGTCCATCCTCAGGCAAGGACAGCGTCAGTGTCCCCCGAAGCAGCAGCCAAATTGACCATGGACTAAGGGATGTTTGTCAAGCAAATTGACCGACCATGTTGCAAACCGGATGTCTTTGTAAGGTCATGTAGTTTGCTCGGGCTGTCTCAATTACAACAAACAAAACCAACAGGGTACATCTGAATCTGAGAACCCACAAAATGGCGGGCCCCTCCTTTTGGTTTCCTCTTCAACGAGAAAGGGCAGCCTTCAAACAAACACAAACGTCAGTATCAAACGGGCAAACCCGAGCCTGAAAAACAACGCAAGGCAAGACCAAGACGACAAAAGCAGACCAGCAAGGCAAAACACCAACACTGGCCTACCAAAAAAAGAAGACCGCAAAAACAAGCAGCAAGGCAACACGAGAGGGGGACGGGGCCCCCCTCTCCGTCTCCCTTCGGCCTTACATATCACTTGGGGGGGAGCGAAGTGCTCGCTGTGGCGCCGGCTCTCGAAGGACTCCGTGAGCTGCAGGGGGCACCCCTGCCTCAGGCGCACGCCTTCTCCGCTCGGCAGGTGGCAGGTGGCAGGTGGCAGGTGGTGGCAGCTTTCGCGCGCGTGCGCGTGCGTGGATTGCAGTCACTTTTATGGTGGGTAACCAGCCATTGTCCTCTTGGCTTTTAAAGGGTGTTTTGCTTGGTTGACTGCTACACAGGTACATGGATTCAGTGGGAAAAACAGAATACAAGCCAAGGGCCGAACAGAGTAAGACACCCCAAAGCGACACAAAATTACCCTGAAAAAACTCCCCAAAGTGGTTTGACCCCAAACCCACCTAAAACCACACCCGAACCCCGACAACCCACCCCAAACCAGGATAACCGACAACCAAACCAAACCAACCCTAAACTCACTCCAAACAGCCTCAAACCAACAGGGCTCACTGGATTTCCCCAAACCAAAGTTGATAAATCTACTGGGGGGTTCCATGTGGAAACGATCGCAACTTTTAGAAGTTCCCTTGAAGGGAAATGGCTCGGAACCCAGAATACTCAAGGACACAAAAAACGTGAAGTTCAGGGTGGGTCCCCGTTGAGGTTGATCTGAATTTTGAGATGTCCCTCTGATATGACCTCGTTTCACAACATGTTGACGTGAGTCGTGTCCGGGAATTAAACACCTCCTCCGTGTGCTTGAGTCCAATCCATACAAAATACATGATTTCACATGCCCCAGTGATTCCATTTACTTGTATAGTAGGCAACTCCAAAAGGAAAATCGCCGGCTACCCACATGTAGAAAAGTGACTGGGATCCACTGGGCTGATAGATTCCCATTTGAAGCCAGGAGAAATGGAATCCAAAACGGGAAATTCAAATGAAGGCAAGCTGCCACTGTTGGAAACTTTTGGAGGTTCCAAACAGGGAGATGCCTCGAAAATGTTTGCCCCGGCCTCCCGATGTTTTGGGTCCCCGGCCGCATACCTCGCCGCCTCCCAGAGCCTCGCCCTGCCGCGGCCGAAGGGCCGCTTCGCAGGAGGAGGCGAGGCGGCCAGGGCTTCGCGCGGCAGAAGGTCGAAGAGGTCGACCTTTCAACGAGTCGACGACCGAAATCTGGCGAGTTTGTAGGGGTTTGTGGGGTTCCTTAAGTTGTCTAGAGAGTTTGTAGGGGTTTTAATAGGGGTTTCGAGGGAGTTTAGAGAGTTTGTAGGGGCTTGTGAGGGTTCCTGGAGAGTTTATACAGCTTTCTGGGGAGTTTGTGCCTAGAGAGTTTGTAGGGTTTTTCATAGGGGTTTCGAGGGAGTTTCCAGAGAGTTTGCAGGGGTTTGTGGGGGTTTCTTGAGGGATTGTAGGGAGTCTGCTGGTGCTTCTAGAGGGTTTGTACTTCTAGAGGGTTTGTAGGGGTGGGGAGTTTTTGGGAGTTCCATTCCAGGGTCTAATACTATAAGAGTTTAACTAATTAGCAAAGGGTCCTGGGATACTTTGAAGGTGGTAAGCTTTTAGTATTTGTTCAGCCCCTTGCATTGACTCAACAGAAGCCTTTCGGATGCAACAAATGGCCAGCAAGCCTCAGCTTGCGCGGATTGGCCAAAGGGCATCAACCCTTTGCCTCAGTGGCCAAGGGAAAAAAAGGCACTTTTTGTGTTGTTGGTTTTAAAGGGGGACCTTCCCCCAAAAAATGGTAAAAAGGGCACCACTGGGCAACTGCATATTGCTTGTTTGCCACAAATATGGTTTGCCCAAAAAAGTTCTGAAGCCCAGGTCAGCCCAATGGGTTTCAGGTATCAGGTGTCCCCAAGCCTGAAAGGTTGAGGAAGTTGCTTGTTTCAGCCTTTTGCAAGATACTTACGAAACCATTTTTTTGTTGGTTCTACCGATGTGAAAGGACTATTCCCCCCCCCACTTTCCTGCTTGTTCATGTTTCTTCAACCATGTCCACAATTCCAACCGTGAAAAGCAGCGGTTGGGACCCAAGTGCCGGCGCCGGGTTCTGCCCCATGTTGGGGGGTCACCTCTGATTCGGGAAACCAGCACAAGGCCCAGGATTCACCTAAACTTCAGCTGATGGCGAAATGCCTAGATTTGGTTTCGGACACCCTACCCATGGACCAAAAAATGGACGCCAGTCCCCGAAGGCCATCCAAAAAGGGGCCGCTTCCGGCTTCGAGACCTGTCCCCCTTCCGGTCCCCGCGCCTGTCGATCCCCCAGCGGCGAGTCCGCCAGCGCCGCAAGTCCCAGCGCGGCGCAGGTCCCGTTGGCAGGCCCCAGCGCCGGGAATCCGAGGGCCGCCGTGGGATCTGGCGAAACGGTAGGACCGACCTCCACATGTGAGTCACAATCAACACCCAGTATAACCCGGGGTGCAGCAATTTATGGTTGGGATTGTCCCTTGCTAACCCGTCAAGAGTGTGATCGACAGGTTCTGAACCTTGAAGCAAACAAATGTCCCAGGAGTTCCCAACCAAAATTCATCTGGGCTGTGCAGATGGCCATCCCTCCTCCCACAACACTGCAGACATGCAAAATCATATTTCCATGGCAAGGACTCAGGATTGACTCTTAAAAAACCAGAAGTTACTTCAATGGTTCATCGGCCAATGTGTTCACAGGGATTCATTTGTTGGCAAACCCGGAGTATCACTCATGAGTGTTTCCAGTAGACTCCTCCTTCAGCTCCTGGAGCTAAATGGAACTTGAATTTTGGGTTCGAGGCTTGCGCGTCACCGTTTTTGTTGCAGGGTGGAACGCCCGCTATTCCACCAGCAGTGTCGAATAGGCACAAGCTTGCGCTTGAAGCTCTATCAACCGGCGGACACAAACAAACACAAGTGTCTTTGCCGGAAACCGGAACAATGGGGGCTGCGGGCCAGATTGAAGAAAGCCGCGGGGAACCGGCTGGGTTTGTCTTTGGGCCCCGAAAAACGGCTAGCTTGTTGCTAGTGAGCGGGAAACTGACATGTTCAATGTGTACAAAAAAATAACCAGTCAAACCAAAACCAACAAATAGACACAACACTCCATGCTACCTGCCGCGGGTTGTTCTTCGGAACTCAGTGTGGGGCAGGTAAGCAAGCACCTGCAAAGAACGAAGCTGCAGCTGGCAACGTCTCACACTTGGCGTGAGTGTCGGAATGGCTGTCTAAGGTCGCCATTCCCGCCGAGTGATTGAGCCACTGCAGGTGCCGAAGCTTCGGCATCTGCGCCGATAGCACTGCTCAACTCTGGCGGCCAAGCGCTCCGTTGAACAGCTCTCGCCAAAAGATCAGAGGTTGCCACCTGCATGTTGCGTCCGGAGGGCTATGCGCCTGCACAACTTCCTGGGGAATTACCCTTGCGAGGCTCTACGAGGCTGGGTCCAACCCGAAAACATCAAAAAACCGGAGCCAAAGTGGCACCTGCTCCGCTGGACAGCTCAGGGTTCTTTGCCTTCTGTTTTCTGCGGGTTTGCAACCCAAACTATAACGAAATCTAGGCCAGGTGCCATGAATTGGCCTTCAGCCTTTCAACTGCTCACTCGCGACCAACCGCTTCGCACCTTGCCAACGCACCGGCCGCTCGGCCGCCCAGGTTCGCCGTTCCGGACAAGGCCTGCAGTGGGTTCCGCAGCAAGCTGACAGGGATAGAGGTCAAAAAGGGAAACCCCAGCTCGGTTTATTCACCAAGGGTGCCACTTATCCATGTTGACATGAATCTGCTTAGACCATGGGGCTAGGGCACCCTGGTGATGTCCAGGCACATCCTGTCAGAATTCCCAGGCACACCAGGTGCCTTGAGTCTGGGAGCAAGTTCAAAGTTACTTCATGCTTGCCCATGAGAATCCCATGTCAATGGCGCTTCAATCAAACCCCTTCTCAAGTGCAGGCTTCTTGCGAACGACAAGGAAATCAGCTGGGGCGGCCGGCGAAGACCGATACCGGTTTCTGGGAGAGAGCCGCATTTCAAGATGGATGGAATGCGCCAAGGCTCTGGCCAAGTCGAGCGTGTTCAAACTGCAGACCCCAAGTCTGCAATGGTTGAAGAAAGGGTTTCGTTGGGCTTTTCTTTCATGGGAACCCCCCTCCAAAATAAAATAAGAGAAACGAGGGCACCGGAGGTCTGACTTTGAGCCCAGCCGAGGGCCATCAAGGGCGATCAATCAGCTTCCCAAGAATTGGGAGTTCGATTGGGGGTGCTTAGGTTGCTGGATTCCCATTTACCCACCAGAAGCAGGGGTTCAAATCCAAATCCAAACCGCCAATTCAGGGTGACCTGATGACTTGACTTCAGGCCTCAAAGAATGAAAGCAAACATCGATCAACAGACGTTCCAACCCATGGGATGCCCCTCAGCGCGCGGCCACTGCCACGGCACCTGGACTGGGAAGAACTGCAAAAGCCAAAGGTACAAATCAAATTCTATTGATCAAAATCTGCTTCATATTGAGTCTACCCCATACAAACCGTTTGGAGAAGACCCTCTGAATTTAATTTGCTTGGTGGTCTTTGACCCCCCCCTCCAAAGTGGATCACTTGTCGGTGGGAAATGACATTGCCCAAACAATCGGCCGCGTGAATTGCAAGAGCACTCCCAGCGCTTCCGAGCGCTCTCTAGGCAGCTTCCCCCAAATGGCTTGGAGCCTGCTGCTTTGGAGGCGAAATGGAGGGGTTTCGTATCAAGCCTCCACAAGAACCAGGGGTTCCAATCCCCAAACCGCCAATCCAAACCAGCAACTAAAGGCTGCCTACTATAGAGTAGCTTTCTAGGCAGGGAGGATGTTACGCCATCCTTTGCAGCAAGCAACTGGCTATGTGCCAGAATAAGGGAACCCCACAAATTGTGGTTGCCGAAACTACAGAAATTTCGTCGTTTCCATCGAAATCACAATTCCCTTCAAACAGCGCCTTTGGGACGCGTGCCATAGAACAGGGTTCGGCAAAAAACGCCTTTGTATCGAGCAAATGCGCCGTTGTGTCAGGGAAACGCGCCGCTGTCGGTTTGTTGTATACACCCATAATGACCAGATTCAGGAAAAACACTCCAAGGCAACAATATGATGACCGTCCCTGAAAAAGCAGTTCCACGGAAAGGCATACAAAGTCGGACCAAGCAAGATCCAGTTAAATTCATTTCCCAGCCTCGAGAATCGCGCAACACTTATTCTGGAGTGCCCCGAAGCTAACTTAGACCCTGTAAGTTGGCGATCAACCTGAAACTAGGGGAACCAGAAGCACCATGGTCTTGGGCAAACAAAGAAGTGGGGGCACTGGGCAAGGGGGCAGGCCGCCCCTCCGCCCCGCGAGGCGAAGCCAAGCCCAGTCCCCGCATCCACGCAAAAAATCCCCCAGTCGTTGGCTTCCGCTTCTCTGGTCCTGCCTTTGCACAAAACGGCATATTTTTGCCAAGAGGAAACCTGCCCCCCTTCCCAACATGCTCCAATCACAAAAGAAGGGCGGAAGAGGGCAGGGAGATTGCCCGAAGGAATGTTGTCCTCCCACGGAAGATAGGAGGGAAGGTACGCTTGTTGAACTGGGGCCAGGATATTCACCCCCCCAGGGCAATTAATCTTAGGACAATCCTGGAAACACCACTTGGGCGCTTCTCTCGTTCCAAATCATAAAGGGCTTTGGAACACAGTCTTCCCTCATCGGAGAAAGACATAGACTCCTGAGGTCCTGAGGCCTCGCTGTAGTTCTCCCTTAAATATCACCTAAAGGAACTCGATCCTTTCTTTGCAATGCAACACCCAGAGCTGTGCCTCACCCCCTTGAAATTGGCCCAGTGTCAAATCAGGGGAAATACAGGGACCCCATTCCTAGCTTCGCTTGCGCTGAGCCTTGTCCGGGTACCCGTGGGCGTGGACCTGACGGTTTTTGACACACCCGGCCGTCCAAACAACAAAAACTGAGAAATCTGGCAGTTTTGGTCGGTTTTAGTCTTTCCGGAGGTGTGTTTGGGGTGGTGTGTGTGTAGGGGCTCCCCCTTTGGAGGGAGGGGGAGGCGTTTTGATTGACCATGTATCAAAAAGCTCATGAATCTCGTAGAAGGATTCCACATCGCTAAGGGAGGACATGCACCCGAAATGATCTTTGATGAACCAGCTGGTTCGAAGCATGCCTGCAAAACCCTCGGCCCTAGTTCGCTCGCTTCAGCATCCCATGATTGGGGGGGCTCTGGTAGCAACCAACATCATCAACCAAGAACCCATCTGATCGTCCATCATGCTCAAACTGCGGCGAAACTTGATACATTGAACGAAGGAGCCTTTCAGGCAAACAGTCACATTAACCAAATGGTTTTGTGCTGGATGAGAGTGGGGGAAAGTGTGTAAACAATGTGGCCGCCTTGTCCCTTTTGGTCAAACTCTCTGTGCGCAATGAAGGCTTGAGTCGTACTGGAGTTGCTCTCGCCGGCCTCTCCACCAAACTCTCCACCCAAAACTACTAGATACAACTAGATTCACTCGATACAGTACTTAGTGATGGTCAAAGGCTTTGACCATCCCTGAAGCCTGAGCGAGCTCTTCCAGCATCCATGCGGCAAAGTCCAAAATACCAGCGTGGCCTCTCAACAGATCTGCAGCGTCTGGCTCCAGCAACGTTGCTGATTCGCCCTCTTTGCACTGGGCACAGAGTCGGTGTTGGAAGTATTCCGGGCAAATCGGGCATTCGTACATCACGCCTTCTTCGCCATATACCAATGTCTCGCACTCATGGCACGCAGAGGGACGCGTTAAGAGAATCCGGGTCAATGGATGCGATCGTCTAGGGCAAACACTCTTGGCTGTCAGACCAGCAAACTCTCTCATCCTGCCTGATACCTGGCTGTACCTTTTTGACATCATGCTTGTGTCTTCATCCTCGCAGCTTCCGGCCGCAAGAATGTCGCACAAACGAAACGACTGGCCAGCATCCGTTGCATTTGCAATGCGGAAGAACGCTGAAGCCGCCTGCCTTCGGATCTTGTCCAAAGGCATAGGGCCCACCTTGAAAAACAAGTGATCATAGAATGCGTCCTGAACCAAAATGCATGCTCCAAGCACGGTCTGCCTTCTCACTCCCATCTGGTGAAAGACTTGCATGGCTGTAGCGCCTCCATCTGCAAATGTTGTGGTACCGTTCCGCAGCACAAGCACTGGTTTGGACACCTGAGACGCCAGAATTGCCAGCACATCAGCCAAAATCCGACAGGCATGAGAATCGAGACCTGCATCTTTGTTTGCAGCACAAACTGCTGCGGCCAGAATTGACAAAGGGTAGCCAGTAATCTTGAGCTTGCAATCAGTGACAGGCCAACGCCGTTCTGCTGCATTCTCATACACTCGACACACCTCGTTTGCGGCTGCTCCACACGACCATAGCTTGAGGAGAACAGCTGCTTGGCGAACTGCGTCAGGCAGCGATTGAAAGAATGCAACCTTGCCTGGGTTTGCACTCAGACTCATGCGAGGCTCGTACTGCCTGGGCACCAAGCTAATGGGAATGCAAGGGAGAAGGTCTATGGACTTTCCTTTGTGTTCCTGAATTGTGACAAGTTGGTAGGCCTCTCTACCACCCAGCGCAGCAGCAAAGGCATCCCGCGGCAAACGGAAGACCCCCCGAGAGTCCACGCGGGCTGTGACAAATTTGTTCGTGCAGGAAAGGGTAAAGTTGGGATGGTCTTCAACAAATTCCGCCGCTAGGCCCGTCAAAGCCGCAAACTGTTCTGCATGCGTTCCGCCGTTGAAGACAATACAAATATCAAGATCTGATTTGTTCTTCAGAGCTGTCCCTAGTGCAGCAGAACCCACCAGCACCACATCCAAGACTTTGAGGCCACTGGGTAAGGATTTGTCAAGCCACGCCTGCTTCAGATCACGAATGAAGCTGCAAACGTCATACTTTTGGACCTGGGGTGGTGTGAAAAGGTCCAGGAGACATGGAATATCCTCATCACACACCACTTCTGCGCTGCCTTGTGGCAATAGCGCGATATGAGCAGGAGAGCCTGCTTGACTGGGCACACCTGAGGCTGTCAAAGTCCCTGAAACCTGCAAAGAACCCTCAGCGCACTGCACCTTCAATAAGCCGATGGCCGGCACTCCGTCATGATGCTCACACCTGTCCCTCAGAATAATTTGGTTGGAGATTCGCACTTGCGTAGACATGTGCCCCGCCATGGAATCCATGCGGATCTCCAATTCGCAATGTGATGATGGCCGATTCCATAGTGCATGGCACTCAGCTTTCTCTATCGGATTGGGCTCTCCATGAAGATATGATATCTTCAAGAATGGGCCTGTTTTTGGCGATTCTCCAAAAATAAAGTCCAACTCTGTGTGCCGTTCGCGGTGCGAACACTCACCAGTGATCTGTAAAAGGTCACCAACTGTGACAACAAACGTCGTGTTCTCCTCAGCCTCAAAAGCAAGGCTCACAAACATAGATGGTTGCGCCAGCCACTCAAACGGTATTGTCTTGGAATCTCCTTGCCGAAGGAAGGATTCAAAGATCGACTTCACCTGAACAAAACGTGGCAAAACAACACGTCCCCGGCATTTGGCCGTTCCTAGGTCAAAGATGGGTTGGGGGACAATTGAAGCAAACCTTAGTTACATGTGCTAAACATTGTTAACCATTCTAGAAAACCGAAGTTACGAACATCTCTAAGTTCCAGTGTCTTTATTGAACAATACCCCACCTCCCGAACATGAGCTCTCAGTGGCTCCGGCGTGGGAAATACCTCGACCACATATTTCACGGGCTCTTCCTCAAGAATCCCGTCCAGCAGCTTCCGCACAAAGCAGCGGAGGCTATCCTCCGAGCCGCCATCACTCAACATCTGGTAGCAGCAGTCCAGAGCATCGCCATGCTCCGGGTTGGCAGACTTCGCAAGTCTCAGCAAGTCCATGGGGTTTAGGCACCACTGTGAGCGCTCCGACTCGACATGGCAACTTGCCCTCGCCATGGCTGGATACTTTGGAGACTGAGGCTTGCGTGGTCCACAGCTTGCGGATGACGAGCGCACATTAAAGAAGGCTCAGGTTTGTTGATCTCAAATTTGTGACTCGGTCTGAGTCCATCCCTCCCGACCCTTCACGAGCATCGTCCACATGTAATTTGAAGCGGATCATCACTTTGATCCATCAGGCTTGAACTCGCCTGGCCGTTGCTTCGAAACTCGACCGAACTTCGGGTGCAATGCGTGATGGTGCTGGGAACGATACTGGGAATGAGGTTAATCCATCTCATTCAGGTCAGAAGATGCACAAACAATGCCAGGTTTTGCTGCTACTTCATCTTTAGCCTGTCCTATCAACACAGGTGTTTGAGGCGACCCCCACTTGGGGGGCGGGACTCAAACAAAAACAGGAGGGCTCCCAAACAACAGGCGAAGCACTTGGTGGCTGCTTGTGCAAAAGTGGATAACTGTTTGTTGAGTGGCGGGACAAAATTCACTCTCCCAAAAAGCGAAAGGCTAGAGATCCAACCAACGCAGCCAAGATCAATCCCTCCCTTTCAAACTTTGAGAACCGCAGAATCCACTTTGAAAGCAGCAGAACGCCCGTCCACTTTGAGAACCCTTGACTGATCAACACTCTCGGGCTGACGCTCCAGCTCGAAGCTCCAGGAGGTGACGGCAGCACCGGGCCTTGTCCTGCCCATGTCTCCGGATCTGAGCTCGCAACCTGTTTTTTGTTGTTTTTCATTTGACGGGAAGCAACCATGGGAAACGAGAGGGAAACTGGCTTTTTGTACCTATTGTAAAGGCTGGGCGCTAGAGTAATACAATGGGATGAATCAATTACAAATAATTGGGTTACGCCTGACAAATAGCTTCCTCTTTGCTCCCCTTTTCACGAGTGCGTAGATGGTCTGAGAGCGTCCCCAGACCGCCAAATAACCCGCCTATCCCTAGGCAGGGTTTGCCATGTAGCTAACCCCCAGACCATGTACCAACCATGTAGCTAACCATGTTGCCAACCCATGAGAAGCATGACTATGCCAACTTTCGCCGGCTGAGACATGAAAGATGGGTCTGTGTGTCAGTCATCCACTTGGGGGTGGCTCGCTTTTTGACTGTCCCCTTTTCACCTTGATTTTACAGGGAAACCAAATGGGGGGGGGTCCCAAAAGGGCGGTCACCCTATTTGACACAGGACCAACTAGTTCGGAGCCTTGCCCATTGGACGGTGAGCAAAGGTGAATAGTCTCACATATCTTGCTGCTTGACTTCTTCCGCTCAACCGTCCAACCTGAAACAAACCATCCAACTTGAGCTGAGAATAACACAGCCTCAAGCATCTCGTTCTGCGTTTTTTTGTCTCTGAATAGTGAAGCACGTTCCCAATGGACGGTTTTCTGTTGGTTCTCCTTGAAAGCAACCCCAAACAGGGTCAAGCCTTGACAAAAATCAACCACACCCTTGTGTCACTTGCAAAACATCCCCGGCCCGTTTCCCCAAAATCAGACCCGGACTTCTGCCACTAAGGCCAATGCCAAGCGCTAGCCTAGCCCGAGAACAACCGCAAGCCATGCTTAAGGCAGGAAGCTTGACGTCAACTGTGATGCTTCTTAAAACAAGCGAAACAGCATTGAGTATCTACTAGTATCTGAGAGGGGAGTTTGCTTTAAATGTGGGGAACGGTCGAGTTACTTGTTCTATCAAGCTACAGGCTTCCTGGTGCTTTGCTGCTCTTTGGTTTTGCCCGCCTTTCGATTTTCTGGGGAGAGGCCGACCTTCTCCAACCACTAGCTTTCGCAAACACTCGCTAACTTTTGCCAACTCAGTTGGGACCCACTGTTAACCCTGGAGCTGTCCAGGTTGAGCCTTCCTATTCGCTGTTGGGTGGTTTCAACTTGAACGAATTCTTCAAATGGCTGTGGTTGTCAAAAAATGGGTAGCCAAAATGTGTGGCCCTGGTAAATGGAACTAACGACTAAAACCTGCGGTCCGATTCCTGGTGGCTTCATTTTGACCCATACCCAAATGAGTTTCCTGGTGGAGTGATGTTCCAAGCTTGAAACAGCAGGGTCACTCCGACCCTCTACAAGATGACCAGCCACAAGGGGTGGAACATTGGTGGTGTTCTTTTCGTTTCCCTTCCCTACTGGGTCCTCCAGATTTGAGAGGTTAGAATAAGTTGGCACACGATTTTGCTTCTGTAGTCGATTTTAGTAGGGGAACCCAAAAACAACAAAACAACAAAAGTGAGAAAGGGCACTACTGGGGTCCTAGACTAGGGAACAATTGTCCAGCCTGGTTCCAGGGTCGAATGAGAGCGACCCCTGTTCCCCGAATCCTGTTATAGCAGGTAACCAGGGGGAACCCATCATGTGAACCTTGCATAGTGGCTCACAATGACTTGTTTGTCGGTTGGCGCTTCAAATAGCCATCAAAAGCTTTTGATGGCCAGCAACATGGAAACTGAATGGAGGTTCCTGGAAGATCATTTTCCTCTCCAAGGGAGCTTCTGGTGGATTCCAGGGCGATGCGTACACAAATTCAAAAACAAATCCGGATGCCAATTTGTAGAGTGTCAGTGGGTTCTAGGTCCCGGATATTCAACCCCCGCCAAGCAAACAACAAACACATGAGGGATCCTTCAGTGGCCATCATGTTCATGGCCATTTATACAATGTTCATGGGCAAACCTGAAACCGCCTGAAACGGTGCACCCCCAAAAGACTACACCCCCCATTTGATAGGGAGAACAGCTGGCGTGCCCCCAATTCAGGCCGTCCTTCATGCCAGCCGCATGGAAAGCGAAGCGGGCGTAGCGCGGGTTGTTCGTTTGCGTCCCACCTGCGTCTAGCACCTTAGCGGAGTCAGCGTTAGTCGAAAGAAGCGCCAAAATCACGGGCCAGCACATAAAATGCTCAAGACAATTGCTGATGCTGTTGTTTGAGAGATCTGGGTAAATCATGTTCAATTCTCAAATCAGAAAGAAGGAACTCCTCCAGCAAAGCGTGAGCTCGTGGCCCTTTAATCCGGCCCCCTGAAAATCGCTCACACACACACACACCCTGCTTGGTGCTCGAAATCTAGGAAGTTGCTATGGGCGATACAGTTGCTAACATGGTGCTATGCTCATGACTTGATTTGGTTTCGAGGTCCC
The DNA here is from genome assembly GCA_963377175.1 of Effrenium voratum. Taxonomy (NCBI): domain Eukaryota; class Dinophyceae; order Suessiales; family Symbiodiniaceae; genus Effrenium; species Effrenium voratum. Next base: position 379,377 of record CAUJNA010003421.1, read on the forward strand.
TCGAATTATATCTGGGCGTGTAGGTTAAAAGGCCCCAGTCAAAAACCAACGGCCCTTCAACGGTCCCCCCCGACAGCGCCCCGGGGCTTCCGGCGCGGAGGTGCTGGGTCTCGCGGACACGCGCGCCGCCCTGCCAGCCTCGGATCGGCTCCGACGAATCGACGGATCGGCCGCGCTCCGAGCCCCGGCCCGAGGAATTGTTTAAAGAAACCTGGGAGGAGGGCCATGTTTGTTTTTTTTCAGGATGCTGTTCGTTTTTTTTTGTTTTTTAGGAAGTTGAATCTCGAAAATGCAGCGGGTTGGCGAAGGGGTCTCCAGTTTACTGGGCTGTCCACTGCATTCCACTGCTGCAAGTTTAACTTGTAGTGGGTTCAATGGAACCCACTGAACCCTAAAACGCCAAAGAGCTAAGGGGACGCCTGGGAGCCACCAAGTAACATGAATAGTTCAGGGCCCCTTGTGGTTTGGTCTCATTGTTGCGGGGCTCGGAGCGACCCGGCCAAAGTCAAGTAACAGCCCTGACACATAACTGGGCGGACAAAGCATTAAAAGCTTTAGCTCGAATGTATTCCAAAAACAACCACCAACCTGGAAACCCTGATTCTAGGAACGCAACAAATCGCAAAACGCCTCACTGGGTTACTCAAACTGGGCGGGATACAACAAAGGATGCCAGTACCATCTACAAAAAGGATCCAGCATTGATTTTGAATGACCCAAACTTACGTAATCTGAGGGTATGTGTCAAAAGAAAGGGATCCAACAAAATGGCCGTATGTCTGTTGTTTGTCCCTTCAAAGCAAGGTAAAAAGGATAGAAACCCGACAGTCACGACCTCATAAGCTCCATCATGGTTCGACCCCACCCGCTGAGACCAGGGCTGAACCATGGCTGCGCGCTCGCTGCAGCCTCAGTTGACACGGCTCGGTAGCCCCACCGCCCAGCCACCTCATAGCTGGCGCTGTTGAAAGAGGACACTGGACTGGGCGTGCTCGAAATCTTTCTCCGACAAAAACATCACCCCTTGGTATCACCTTGAATAGGCCAAAGCAAGGTGATGTTCAATCCCCAAACCAATCCACCTCCACACCCAACACAAAATTTGAAACCACTAAAAAGGCTAGGTCCTCTAGTACGCAGGTTAGAATCCCTTTTTTCTGTAATCCATTTTAGTAGGGGAACCCCAAAAAACAAAAAGAAACGGTAAACGGGCGCCTGGCTGGGAGACCTAGGCAAGGTGACGTTCGATCCCCAAACCAATCCACCTCCAAACCCAAGATGTATTTTGAAACCACTGAAAAGGCTCCTCCAGTAGGGAGGTTAGAATAAGGGTACCCCCTTCTACCCCCCCAAAAAAGAGGTAAAAGGCCACTACGGGGGGACCTAGAAGGGGAAGGTGGGGACTGAAGGTTGCAGCACAAGCTCGGCCTCCGACGAAAAAAAGGCGCCACCGCAACCAACGAGGCCCGGGCAACCCGCTTGCCGCCAATCACATCCGGACCTCGCGAGTGATGCCAAAATCAGGGGTTCAATTCTGGCTTCCTGTTAAAGGCCACAAAAAGGGGTCCCCTTAAAAAGGAAAAAAAGAAACAGAGCCCCATCATCTCCCCTTCGTGCCTAGCAAACATGTACTCAGGTGAGGCGCAAGTCTCCGGAAAGATACTTTGAACTTTAAAGGCCATCCAGATGGGCGCTCCGCTGCTTCCAGTATGGTCTCAAAATGGGAAGGCAAGGAACGCAAAGCATCTTTGCTCCCAAGGTCCCCCTGCCTGGAGGAGGGGCTTGGGGGTCCTCCCAATTCTTTATGTTTTGCTTTGTCCCGAGCCGCAAAGCATAAGAAGGACAATGGCACTCCAAAAGAACTTCCTGGGTCGCCCCCTTCCCCCATTCTATTTGCACGGGGAGTCCCAAGGCAAGTCACTTGGTTGTGAATTCTAATGGGGTGGCCCTTGGTGAACATCAGAATTTGGTAGGGATTGTCCACCAACAACTTGTGAGGTGGTTCCAACAAAACTCTTAAACACCATAGCATTTCAAATTGCCGGTTCAGGTTGTTGTTCAAAGGGACCGCATCCCAAATGAAATTCTGAGACACCCGATTTCAAGCAAGTTGACTAGGTCCTCCAGTAGAGAGGTTTGAATAAGGGTACCCTTTTCTGTAGTCTCTTTTTATAGGGGAACCCTCCTCCAAAAAGGGTAAAAGGGCAAGACAGGGGGACCTAGTTGACCCTCCATCGGCGACCCTGAGCCCTACGCTGAACTCGCCCCACTTGGCCAAGCAACCGCAAAGGGCGCTCCTGAGCGACGCAACAAAATGGTGTGGGGAACCACACGGTGACCCAAGAAAGGAGTACCTGGATTTTTTTCCAGGGGATCATGGATCCATTTTTTAAGGGGTCATGGGGACTCCAAGTACCCTATATCTGCCCGCCGACCCCTTGTCCAAAGAGGGAGGCGTGTGGGAGTGCTTGCTGTCGAAACCTACCAGGGCCCCTTTGAGGCAAAGGCCTTGCGCCGCACGTGGACCCCCCCCAAAAAAAAATGGGCGGCGGTTTGCTGTTGGGATCCCTTAAGCCAGCTCCAAATTATGCATCTTCCCTCAAAAAGAAGACACACGCAACTGTAAGCTAAAGGAGCTCTATCAAACTGTAGTGCTACCAGCAGTCGTTGTATGCTGGTCGTCCTTTCACCGCGCTTTGCTTGCTCAGGGTCCAGGCGTGGACGGGCTGCTGTCTTGATGGGTCAAACAGAGCTCCATCGAATTGCGTCTCTCGGTTTAGAACTTAGGATCGGCTGGAAAACAAATCAACACCCCCTGGCAGATGATCATACCTTGGCCCTCGGGTTTTGGCGTTTTGAGGCTGCAAGAACGGTGCTGAGAGTGGTAAAACCAACAGGCGGTACCCAACATGAACAAGGAAATTCCTAGTGTCGAAAGGGACCCTCGTAAAAGATGGGGACCGTCCACGTGCCCCATAACTCTACGCATCAGAACCCATATTAGTCCTTCGAACTGCATCTCGTATGTGGGTGCTGCCCAAAAAATAGGGTAATTACCCCCTTACGTCTGGCTTTCAAGGGAAACGTCGCATTTGGGGATGTATCCCAAAACGGATGACCTCACCCAAACCAGCGGGCGAGCAGATTTCAGGAAACACTATTTGGGACCTCAGTGAGTGCAGAGTGCGCCACGACTGCGTCCGCTTTCATTTCTGTTTCGGAATGTGCAAATCCAGGGCAACTCAAACGACATTTGTGCCACAAACTGCCCAATTTGCCCCTTCCGCCCCGGTTGGTGCCCCTGCTAGAAACCTTGTTGGAAGTTGGTTTGCAGGAAAGGGCATGACGGACGTGGCCTTCCATCAAGAGGCAAATCCGAACAGCCCAGATGATCAGGAGGAAACCGCGGAGAAACCAAAGCGAAGTCGCAGCCAATCTGGGTGTTGAATCGGGGACCTTCACGTCAGAAGTCGCGGAACTTATGCCCAAACCTTGGGAGGGGTATTCCGGCATTCCTTCAGACTCCTATGGTAGACAAAGAAACCCGTCAGCCCTTCGTATGGCAGCAAACACCAAGTGTTTCTTGCAGCCCCCGACGAACACTGAACAGAACCCCCCCCCCAAAAAAAAAAGAAGCTATGCGCATGCCAATCATCGGTGAAGCGAATCCCTCAGGACTCCCGAGCGCCCAGCTGGTCCCAGAACTCGCCCTGGTGAAAGGCCGCGTCACCTTCGCGCCATACCTCCCGTGGGTCGCCCCCCGCCGAATGGATGCGGCAGAGCTCCGTATTTTCTCGGTGGCCCAGTTTGGCCCCAGAAATAGAAGGTGATCACCCTTTGGGGCCATGGCTGGACATGGTTGCCAAAACTGGAAAACCGAAAGGTCAAAAGGTCGGCTTTGAACAAGTGAGTGTTTGATGTATAGACTTAAACCGGGCTTCCCTGGCAAATCAAGGATCCCGTGGGGTAGTCAAATGAAAAAAGTGGTTGGTGGTATCTGAAGATATATCGGAGGTCGAGGGTCCAATTTAACAAACCTGACTGGTCGATGTGTAGGTGCCCGATTCATTCAAAAGGGGACACCGAGCTTCGGGGGGAAGTTGCACACCTCGTTTTCATTCGACGGCTTCTGCTTAGATCCTAGGCTGACGTTGCCGAAATGAGGCGGCCATGCAGTTGCCTACCATCCATTTGCTTAAGTCCACTGGAAAATATACAAATATTCCCAGTAGTGATAGATTCCCTTTAAAACCAACAGGGGGAATAAAGAACACTTTTAAGCGAATGGAAGCTACGGGAAAGCATGGCTTGCTCCACCGGAAGACGAGCAAATATTGGTGATGTAGAACCCAGAGTGAAACGAAGAAGGCTAGAAGGTTGGCCCTATATATTGAACCCGACGGAAACTGGCTGGTTTTTTGGCTGGTGAGTGGACACGTTCACTTTCCCGAAGGTTGAAAAACGCGGGCACACAAAAGCACACTGCACAGCATAGATATGCCGAGTGGAGAAATTGCACCAGTGGCGATTCCTTTCGAACAAAGCAAAAACACGGAATCGGTTTGTCGACGTTTTCACCACTCAGCAGCCACAAGTGACTGACCTTGGTAACGGTACAAGGGCTTTGCCCCTGGCTACCATAGTGACAAATGGAAGCTATCACTCTGGGCGACTTTGACCGTTGGAACTAGCAAATTCGTACGGCGTCACAATTGTTTGCAGGTCAGCAAACAAGTAAACTGCTTGTTCCGCAAACAGAAATCACACATCAACAGAACTGGCTGAAACCAGTTCCCCCATGTTGGCTGAGTCATAAAGGCAATTGCTCCATCTACATTCATCCTGGTGAAACCAACAGCAGAGACGGGCCGGTGGAACTGCTTTCCCACACTGTCTCCCATACCAAGAGGCGCGCGCACCTTGTCCCATAAGCCTTGCATCCTGCATGCAGGCAAATGCAGCCGGAATGGCACTACACTCACTTCTCCAGTGGATTGGCCCGAACAGTCCCACTTGTTTGCCACTGAAATGGTCCGAACCCAACAAGAATCAGGTCCAGGAGCTCAGGGAGTGAGGTTATCTGGCCTGCACTTGTTGCTCCATTTGATCATTTTTCTGTCAAAACTCACTTCGATCTCACTTTGTGCCTGGATGACACCAGTTGCTGGCACAACTGTAGACGTTTGGTCCAAGCCGGTTGCCAAAGTTCCACCCTTATGGCGCAGCCGAGCAAAAAGCACATCTTCCATGAACGAGGAGGACCTTGTGCAAGAACAAAACAAACAAGCGCCCTGGGACTACAAGGAGGCAAAGGGGAACGCTTTACAAATAATGTGCTGTCTGGCAAACAGCCTGCATACAAATGCCTGGAGATGAGTTCAAGCGAGCGTCACGGGGAAGCATTTTGTTCTATAGAGTCTAGAACTCAATCGTCCGCTCTGGCCTTGGGGGTGCTCGAACCATAACAAACCCAAATCCGAGTTCGAAGGACTGCCCCATAAATCCATGGATAAAGGGGACATATCGGCAATGTTCCCATTGCCCGAACTGCAAGAAGTTTAACTGTTTGGTAGAACCATATATATTTTTCCTCCTGTCCCAGAAGTGAAAGGACTGCAAGACAAAAAACGGTTTAATTGGTAAGGAAATAGACATATGATTCCCCCCACAGTTCAATGTCGAGCATTCGACCAAATCGGTCCCAGCGGCCGCCCGTCTTTGGGGGGGGCGGCTGGCTCGAATCGAATTCGAGCACATCTGTCCAGGTGGAGCCGATGCGGCACATCATAAGCCCGGTGTTCAGCCAGTCCTCGGTGCAAGTTCTGCTCCAAATGCGCGCCTGGTTTAAGAAGGAGATGCGTTTACATCCTGTTGGAAACCCAGTCGGCTGTTTGTCAAAACCCAGGAACCCCCTGGTGAACATCAACATAGGTGGCAAATGGATGTTCAACATCCACCCCAAAATTGAGCCAAGGTTAGGCCCCATGGCCAGCGTGATGCGTTCACATCATGTATTTGGAGTAGGGGGAATGAAGGGCTCGGAGCAGCCCTTATCCTCTACACAAAATGCACTCAAGCACACACAGACCCGCACAGAAGTCTTGCATGGGAGATGTGCAAGTCATAGCCAAAAGAAGTGGAAGCGAAACATGATCCCTCTCCAGTACCAAAGTTATTACGATCACCCCCAGATGAGGGAAACATGTATAGGGAGTGGAAGGTTCTGCTTGAGAGGTACACCTGGGGGTTTTGGGGTCCACCTTGTCCAGGAACAGCATGGCCCTCCCCTGAAAACACGGCTTGCTGGTTGAGAGGGAAACTCAGGGACACCCAAACGAGCAAAAGTCAGGTCTGAAAGGTGAGCTAAGCCTAAGCTGAATATGGGCCCCAGCTAGTTTAGCTCCAAAAGTTTGGAATCCATTCATGGCCAACAAAAACTCTATACTTTTCGCTCTCACCGCTAAAATGGTCCAAGCCCAAAAAGTGACGCAAGCACGTGCGAAACGGAACTCAAGAAGTTAGGGCTTCTCACCTCAGCCCTCTGCAAAGACTCGCTGGGTGCCCCTGGCCAGGTCGGCCATGTCTTCCCCCAGCACCAGGTCCTGGCAGCTTCGGTCAGCTCCGGACGGACGCCATGCCATGAGGGGTGACGCCAGGGGGTCATGGTGCCTTGTCGCGCTCTCATGGATCAAAAGGACCCGCAGTTGGATGGCCTTAATCCATGCGCACTGCAAAGGTCTGAGGTCCGCACGTGAGGCTGGGACATGGCTTTTCCAACAGCCAGTGCCAAAGGGTCCGTCTCGTTTCAATGCCAGAAGAACCCCGCATTTGGAAACGACCAAAAGCCAGGTCTGTGCCAAAGCCAAGGTCCTCTCTGGTTACCAAAAGGAATCCCTAAAAGTGATCCCAAGTACAGGACCTACATGGGCAAGGTCGCTCTTTTGACCCCAACCCACCCCAGCAAAACCGCTGGAGTCGCTCGCAAGAAAAAAAATAGTCGGCTCTCTCTCTCTCTGTCTCTCTCTCTCTCTCTCTCTCTTTCTCTCTCTCTCTCTCTTTCGGCCTGTACGCCAAAGGCGCCCTGTGGACAAAATCCCACTTCACACAGGATGAAACCCCAAAGGAGTGGGAAGACATTCTGGTGCTGTCCATCCGCGTTCCTTTGAAGAGGCCGTCGTTCCATTGGGCATGCCAGTTGGCAGTCAACCCCTCCATCCCCAGGGCCTTGGCGCAGTCCAGGAAAGCAGTCAGTGGCCAGCCATGGTTCAGCACCTGGCGCTGAAAAAGGCGCGTTTCGAGAGGTTGAGTCCTTTTCCATTCTTTGCAACCATCGTTCTTTTCAAAAACCTGCCGTTTTTCCTGGGATTCCGGAAGGTACCCCTAGAGCGTTGAATGGACCCCTCCGGCGCCGCTTGGATTTGTTTTGATGAATTGGAGGCAAATGAAAGAAGGGACCAAACTGAAACCAGTGACCAGTGGAGTCCATGCTCGACCAAAAGCAGAAAGGACAACTATGCTCTTGCATGACATGGACAGCCATGTTCGATTCATCTCTTTGCCCCCCGCCCCCCCGAACCCCTTTGCGGCTCTGGGCCCTCGAGCAAGAACTGTACCTGTACATTGGCTACACTCCCAAAATGGTTGACGACCACCCCAACCAACCCCACAGGGCTCAGTTCATTTTGGAAAACCCAACCTGGCCCCCAGCTTCGGGGACTCACACGAGAGGCATCCCATCGATGTGACTCACACCAATTCCACTCATGCCAGTCCCGCGGTGGATCTGCCAAACGTCCCAACCTTCAAATAACACACTCTTCCGCGGAAGATCAGAAGGACCGCCTGTGGCACCTAGAAACCGATTCAGCGGTGGTTTTGTTCGAATGAGCCCGAATCCAAGGACGGGGCCATGAGGTCGGCGTCGAACCACACGAGCCACTCCGCCTCACAGAGCTCCGGGTGAAAAATGGGTAGTGACAGAACTCAGCTCGGGTTTTTGGGGACTCCGGGAGACCAAAATGGTGTTGGGTGTTCCTGTACTACAAAAAAGAGAGGTGCCGACTCCAAGAAAGAGCCCTTCTGAGATTCCATGATCCATGCTTGCTTTTTGGAACCCCTCGAATGGTGGCTGAAAGGGGAAACGACAAAGTAGTGTTGCGAATCCCGTGGCACGATCACTTTCTTGCGCAACCGGACATTAACCGCCGCCTTTCTCAACCAGAACACGCCACCCTCTTCCTAAGTTCCAGGCACGTCGCCCAAAGACTAGCCAAATAAAACCTCTCGGGGAGGTTGAGGGCAAAAACATGACATCGGCCATACAAAGCTCGGTTGCTTTCTGCTCCCCTGTTAAAAGTTTTTAACTCTTCGTGGTTTAATACGGAAAACCCATTCAAGTTGGCAAAAAGTGATTCAGTCCTAACCTCCCTTGGCAAAATGCACCGAAGAAAGGGGATCCCTAGCTACATTGCAGCTCTAAAGTTGAAGGCTGGCACCCACTTCGCGAAGTGTCAGCCGAGGTTGCGTGGCTCCTGGTTTCTGCGCACCACCGAGCAGAGCATAAGCAAAGAATTGAGAAGTGATAGAAATCCCAGTTCCAGTTCTTATCTGTGGTGTCCACCATGTTCTGGTGTACATCCTCACCTAACTCATGTCGACAAAATGGGTTCCCACGAAGATTCACACAAAAAAACACTGAGAGCGAGCCAGTGCCGAATCTGGGGCTAGGCGCTGACAAGAGCTCGCGGCACTCCTCCTCGCCTACAAATGGAACCGAGTCGTCCAAGGGGCAGTTTCCATGGTTGGGGGAGAGTAACCCTTGGTTTGGAAGACGTTTGGATAAGTTTGCCTTGGTTTGTAACCCTCGGTCTGGAAGGCGTTTGGATTGTTTTTGGATATATGGAGTGGAACCCCGTGTTCCCGTGGTGCTGGGAAACCATCGTCCAAACCAAGGGGGAAGCTTTTTCGCGTCCATTCGTCTTAGCTCTCTTCCCCGGCGCTTGGCTCCGCCTCGGGCGAAACCTCCTTTTAACCCTTGGGGCCAGAAGGAAGCCCATTGGCCTCAATTTCTTAGGCGTGGATTTACCTTGCCTTTTACCTGCGGAGTTTTCCTCCTGCTCACTAGGGCTTGTCGCCCCACCAGTGCCTGAACCCATGTCAGGGTGGCACTTGCACCTATCTGTACCTTGCCTTTTCAAAACCATCTTGCAGTTTGAAATCTTTGGAGAGCAATTTCTTTTGGGGTGGGTGGAAGGCCCTTCGCTTCTCTTAAAGAGTACGCATTGCATTTGGATGGGAATTTTGGACCAATGTGCGAATCAAAGTCTGCTAAAAGCCAAAAAGACAGGTCCCCACTGAAATGAGCTTTCATCATCATCACGATAAAGGACTGCGGCGGGAGGGTTTGCCTTTTGCGAAGCCTTCTCAAAGTGGGTCCCCGCGCGCCCATCTTCAGTCTGGACTTGCGCGGCACATCCCATTTCGCCCCAATACTTACCTGAAATGGAAAGTGCCCGAGTGTTGGGTTACAACCCGAATTTCTCCGAGAAAACGCCAACCCGCGCTTGTTTTTCAGTGAATTCGTCTTGGCAGTTCAAATCGCAACCTCCTTGGAAGACACCGATTTAAAAGGTTAACAGGCCGGAGCCACGGGTGAATAGTTAAACCAAAAGCTATTCACTTCTGAAAAGTTGTAAGGGCAACATCAATTTGTCCGACAGGTTGGCAGGTGCGTGCCAGTGCTCAGCCCTAACCATCTCTGGTTTGCGTTTGCTTCAACCCCTGAGTTCATTCCCACAACCCCTGTTAAGATTCCAACCGAGAAGCAGGACAATGCAACACAAATCCAGGGGTTGATTCCCCATTCTTTTCAACCATCGTTCTTTTCAAGAACCGGCTGTTTCCCCTGGGTTTTTTTATGGTTTCCTGAAAAGAAGGATCCCTGGAAAGAATGGGGAAGGCACCCCTAGAACAATCTCAACTCATCGCGATCGCTCGGATCGGGCTCCAGGCCGATCTTGCTCTCCAAGAGCGGGCTCCTGTGGCTGGCTCATCTCGTCTGTTTGCGAGGCTCGGTTCCCTCCGGTTGCCTACCCCCAGTGGTCATGGGGAAAAATCAGCACCCTTTGTGTGGGTAAGTTGAGCAACATCACCCGCATTTGCATGTGATGCGCCTCAGACAATGGACCGAGAGAACAGAACAAATCACATTAAGGTTCTCCTGACTATTGCAAAGTTGGCAACACGAACAGCCCGGTAATTTTCGCAACATCTGCACAGACTGTGTGGCTAGTTGATCAACTTACGGGCCCCTGTCGGAGTAGCCCCAGGCAAAGCACTTCCATCTGGTCTGATGGTTGGGGCCGTAAGCCACAGCCACCAGCTCATTTTTTTTGAGACGTTTGCACGTGAGCAGGCCTTCCATTGCAGAGCTCCAGGCGTCTTCAAGCTTCAACCTCCAAATTGTGGCATGCATCCGCCATCTACAACTTGAGTGGCAATTGCAGTGACACATTGTGCTTGGCTTCAGACTACTGCCTAAAAACATGGTCAGACCCTCTCCGCACCGCCCGCAACCAAAATTGCGAGGGCCGCGACACATCGTTTGCACAGGCGAAAGTCGCAAGCTCGGAGCACCGTCCAGGGCGGTCGCTTGAAGCACCGATGTTCCCTACTCGGAAACCAAAGCTCTGCAGAACCAGCTTTAGTCAGCCAGTACCCTCACAGCATCTCTTGGGGTGTTTGGGTGTGTCTCATGTATCAAACTCGGTCGGTCCCTCCACATGGTTGGCTTCTGAAGGGTTCTGTAAAACATTCATCAACCAAGCTCCTCAGAGCTGACATGAACCCACTCTTTACTTGTCAATTGAAAACATGTGCCCTTTTCAGGAAAGTCATATCCAGTACGAGCGTGGACCAAACATATGACACGTACTTGGTGCACAAAATCCGGGGTGCCCCTCCAACCGGAGGGGTCAAGTTTCTGGACAAGTCACTACTCACACACACACACACACACACGCACACACTTGGGACCCCCAAAGAAGGAAGCTTCATGAATAGGTCGGAAGCCAATCGTGCAAAAGGGAGCAACTGAACGACTGGGGGGAGGGGGGGCCTTTGGGCTGGATTCGTCCTGAACCTGCAACTGGTCTTATATATGTTTGGCTTCTTTGGAGTAACGTCGACTCCGGATATATCAACCTGATGGACCTGTCCCTTGAGCCGGAAAAGTGATTCGAACTCCCTCTGAAATGGTCGACTTTCTGTACAGGGGTCGCAGGTCGAACCAAACGAACTCAACCCCCAACAAGAAACGCATGTCTGATTCTGGTCCAAGGTTATAGGTCAAGCCAAATGGCAACCGGCAAACTCGGCGAGCCCCTCTGAGCACCCAGACACCACCGGCGAGCCGCAAAGCTTGCCGAGCATCCAACGAAGCAGGGCCACCTACGCAAAGAGTTTTTGTTTTGAGGGAAATCACAGGGAAAGCAAGGGAAACCAAAGGGACACGGAAGGTTGTCAAAGCCGTTTGGATATGAACCTTTATTGGGTGGTGCATATGGGGGATTAATGTCCACCAACCATTGAAGAACCATTAAAACTCGCTGCAAAGTATCTGGGCAAAGTACCACAAAGAAGCGTGGAAATAGAGGACGCTCCGAGTAAGGAGTTGTTGAGCAACATTTACTTTTGGTACCAGGCACCCTAGTCAAACGTATGTTGGTTCTTTATTTCTTGCTTTTTTTGGACGGGGGAGGGGGAACACCGCATTTTGAAGAACCAGGCTTTCCATGACCACTAGCATCTTCTTTTAGCCAGGGCTTAATGGACATTACACGTTTCTTTACATGAAAAAAATGGAAAATGGGAGTACCGGGTACAGTTGGTAACCAGGGCAGCCCAGTCCATTGTATGGACAAACGGCTTACCTTGTATATTAGGAAATGGTAGCACTGGGAGCAGGTCCTAAGTGCCAAAACAATACATAGACGGTGGAATGGCCATTCCAAGCGCAAATAATTGAGAGACTCTGGCTTCAACCAACATGGCTCAGCGCAAACACACCGCGCAGCCTCGGCGTTCTCATCTGCATATGGCGAGATGTTGCTGGCAGCGTAGAAACGCCCTCGGTGGCAACCTAAAGAAATCCAAGCCATTCTTCTCAGCCCTCCCTTTGCCTCAATAGCCACACAGGAGTCAGCTTTACACAACTCAAGGGAACAGGGCCGGCTGCCTACAATGGCTTGGGATCCACTGGGTCTGCGTTTTGCTTTTCTAGCCACCATGTGGGTGTGGCTCAAAATTAAACAGGAGGGGTTACGAAGGTTTTGGTCCATGTTTCCACATACCAGGGCTCCATTTTGGTACCGGTTTTTTGAGCCACAGCCATGTGGTTTCCGTGTGCTTCAAGGCCGAATGCCCATTATTTTGGTGGCGGTTCACAACCCATTTGGGGACCTGTTCAAGCTGCCTCCGGCGCGCGCGAAACGTTTTCGTCTCTCCAGCCTTGCCCCAAGCGAAATGCCGGCCTTCGCACAAGGCCTGCGTGGGGGCGTCGAGCACAAGGCATCGCGCCAGCCGGGGCTGTACATTTGGGTACATTTGGATTAGCAGGAATAAGGGCACATATTGATATAAGTATTAATATGTGGTGTAGTGTATTCATGTTTACAAAACATGGTTTGTTATTCTTGTAATTGTTGTTGTAGGATTGTAAAGATGAAGACGCTTTGCCCTGGGAGAGAGACGAGCTCAAGTCATGCCCTCGAGCAAAACAATGCCTAAAGCAAATCAAGGGGAAAACCGGCCACTCAACTTCGCTTGGGTTGGCCAATCCGACTTTCGATGGACCCCAAAAAAGGAAACCACAAATGAAACCGTTCTCGCGACCCAAGTGAAAATCATAAGGAAGAGGCTTCGAGGATTGTAACCAACCTGGCTACAAAACCAAAGGGTTCCGTTTCAGTCCCGGCAGTTGGTGAAAGCGCGGGGTTTCAGAGCTACAACCATTCCTGCTGGCTCGGAATGACCCCGGGAAAAACTATCCTCTATGGATTCCTTTAAGGGAATCCCATTCCGTTTCATTCCCGACACCGTCAATTTTTGAGCACCTGCAAACATTTCGTGCCCCTACAGCAGCAACAGTCAAACGCCGAAAAATTGAACATCTTGATCGAAAACTGGCCACTCCTGTTGACAGTTGATTCTACCAAGATAGTTATACAGGTTGACCCGTGAGCCTGATAGGGAGCTCATTGGATTTCAAGCAGTGCTTCCAAATCTGGTACTATGGGTATGTATCCTCAAGACCTGGAAAACCCAAAAGCTTAGATCCGGTCGATTCGCGGGCAAGCAACCTATAAGACACCAGGAATTATAGGGTGGTTCCCTTGGTTGCATGCCAAGCAAGCACCTGGAATCGCTGGGCCCTGCACTTACCTCCATCGTTGTTTCTTGCTTTTCCGCCTCCATCTCGGGGTTGGAGAGCACCAAGGTCCGCAACCTCACTTGCCGCAGGCAGACCAATGAGTGTTTCTTCCTAGGTCCTCCAGTAGTGGTTAGAATAAGGGCACCCTTTCTTCTGTAGTCTATTCTAGTAGCGGAACCCTCCCCGAAAAAAGAAAAACGGTACAAGTTGGCACCTACGAGTAGCTGGGCCTAGCTCCACCTGGCGGTTTTTGCTAATTTCAGGTTGCGACTTGAGGTAGAAAACTCTGGCCCCAGCGAAGGCCGGCCAAAAAGCGAAGCTTGGCTCAAAGCAACCCTGGTGAACATCGTTTTACCTGAGGTGGAAATGCCCATGATTGTCACATGAAGGTGCTCCAAGCATGAGCTGCCAGACCTGATGAACATCGTTTTACCTCGGGATGTAGACATGTCCACAAAAGTGTCCATGAGGGTGCTCCAAGCATGAGCATTGGTCAAGCGATCGATTCCCAGAAATGCGATGATGTCCATGCGTGAGGGCGATCCAAGCAAGAACATTTATTGTTAAGGAAAAGCGATGACTGCATCAAATCTTCACTTCCGAAGCCAGCTTTTGGTTACGAAAGCTCCCAAATAGTAACTCCACCCAACGAGAGTCGTATTCCTTGGGAAGCGACCTATGGGCTGGTCACAAAACAGGATATGGAGGCCCCAAAATGTGTCCCGGTTTCCTTTTGGTTCTTCCTTCGAAACAAGCTCAAAGTTTGCCAACTCCCAAAAATAGCCACAATGACCTTTGGGTCGGTCTCAAAACAGGTTGAACCCAAAGGTAACCCAAAGGTAACCCAAAGGAAACCCAAAGGAAACCCAAACGTAACCCAAAGGAAACCCAAAGGAAACTGGTTTTTTTAAGCTTGAAACCCAAACGTTTGACTGGTTTTTTGAACGGAAACCCAAAGGAAACTCACCGCCTAGGGGTCTGATTGTGTATCAAAAGCCTCAGGGCTCCACTTTGGGCTGTGAGCACAAGCACGCGCCCAGTGTGCTGAGTTGAAGCAAAGCCGTTGATGCCATGTGTGCTTCTGTGCGTGTGTTTTTTTCTGAGGGTACCCTTTGGAGGTGGCTTTTAAAGGGAAAATAAAGGGACACCGGCCCATCAGTTTTAGGCTTCAAATTCACAACTAGAAGGCGCAACTTGCAGGTGATGTTTGCTTGCGCCAGTCAACGTCATGTCTTTGTCGGAGAGCGCAGGAATTGAACAATTGGTCCTGGACTGGTCCGGGGTCCGAAGGATACTCATCGGGGTGCATATATTAACAAGTGCTACAATCAATTCCAAAGAAGGAATCCCTAGGAACCAATATGTCAGCTTCCCACCCAATTGGCCAATTGGTGGCTTGGGTTGGTGAGTTTTGTGGTGAAGGAGGGATTTGCCCCATTTACCCTCCAATCCAAACCGCCGACTAGGGGTTCCCTAATTCACCATCTCTGATTGGTAGTTTGGTTTGGGAGCTTTGGACGTTAGGAGTGGCTTCCCATATTTGGCTAATCCCTAAATCGCCAATTAAAGCTTGGCTGAAGACTGAATTACATGAAGGCCCTTGAGCAGGGGAGGTATTTCACACCCGGGAGAAGCGTGGCATGCCTGCCAGAGTAAAACTACCCAAACAGTTTTTCTCAACAAAAGAGTTGCTCACAAAACCCTAGCCTCGAAGAAGAAGAAAGAACACCCCTAGCCTTGAAATAGGCGACCGGATCCTTTTCTTACAAAGGAACCATGCCCTTTCTCATACACACGTTCTTAGAGTGTTCGGAGGGACCTACCCTCTGTTGCTTTCTGCTCCCCTGCTAAAAGTTTAACTTTTAGTGGCTTAATTGAAAAAACCCATTAGTTGGCAAAAAGTTAAAGTCCTAAAGAGGAACCTTCCCGCTTCTCGTCCGAAACAAGGCTCGCCTCGCCGCGAGAAACCAAGAAAAACCGCCACCGAGCGGCCTGTAGCCATGCTTCTGGCAGTAGGCCGCGTTCACTTGGCTGCACACTTCTCCCACCTCCAGCACAGTGGATGGCCCGAAAAAAGGTCCAAACTGTATATTTACCTCTAAACTGGTCTTCTCAAAAAGTTTAAAGTTCATGAACTCAGGAAGTGAGTTTAAACACTAATGAACACCCCCAATTAATAAACCCCTGTTTATTAATATGGGGGTGTCCCTGGTTTTAGCGGGGAGTGTTCACTTTTGGAGGGGCCCCCACCCCCCTATTAATAAACTGGGGTTGAATAATAGGGGGTCAACATTAGACTAAAGGTCAAGCACCCCAATGTCTAAGGGAAACTTCGGCATTCAATCCATATATATATATATATCTGGGCTTGCCTACAGGGAGAACCAGTCTCGAAGCCAGCCACCATGCCAGTGCCATCTTGCGAGACAAGTAAGAGATTCGCATCAAAAGAGTTCCTGCCAAAACCATGTACGACGTTGGATACAGAAAAGGCAACATCCGCAATGTCCGCCAGGATGTTTAAACAGTGTGTGGTTTCACATACCTCAAAGTCAGGCCACTGGTCACGGCGTTCTGGCTCCCCGTATCAGGAGAAACAGTGTTGCTCCCAGGCCCCTGCAAGGGTACAAACATAACTGGGACAAGCTGCTCCATTTTGTCGAGGTTGCGTTGAACATATTTTCAAGACTGAACAGATATTTAATGCATGGCTAACTGGAAAACCTATTCAGAAAATGTTTTATGAAAAAAACAACCTCCCTCGGATTCAAATTCACCGCTGGCAAATGGAATTGAAGCAAATGCCGGTTTAACGGCAAAACACATACTTAATATTAGATTCACTGTTGTAGCAGATTCGCTTTCAATATTTTCTTTATGCGAAAGCCGAACACCATGAAACTACAATTGGAGCCATCTAGAAAACAATCTCGGAGCTTCCCTAAGGGAAATGTCTCGTTTGGACTTTGCGCAAAATGTCTAGTGAGTACCATGGCAACGGAGTCGCTTCAAGGTCCAAGGTCCAAATGGCCACGTTGCATCAAGTCGCCTTGGGCCAAATCGCACATTTCTCGCAAAAAGACATGCCGGAGGACCTGCTCCATGATCCAGCCTTCTGATTACCTGGAAAAAAACAACTTCTTGGTCGTCCTTTCTCTAAATCAAACCCGGCCAAGCCCTGATCTCCACTGGCTGCGGCGACCGGGTCTCGCACCTCGTAGGCGTCATTGAAGAGGATCACGGCCGAGATCGGACTCATCCGAGATGTCCCTCTCACCTGGCGACGTCGAATTTCTCATGCGAAGTCCGGGGGTTCTAAAACTCACCAAATTGTTGGAAATTTAAATAATACATGTATATATATATGTATAACATTGTAAAAAAAAAAGAAGAAGAAAAGGACTCACTTCCTGGTTGCTTTCTGCTCACCTGCTAAAAGTGAATAACTTTTAGTGGTTTGATGGAAAACCCATTAGCTGGCAAACAGTTGAAGTCCGAACATCCAAGCAAAATGCACCAAAGTTTTGAGGGGAGCCCCCAACATGGATTTTTAGCGTTCCTTTTGGTTTCGCTTGGAACACCACAAAAAAGGGGTACCGAGCCTCAAGAAAGACACACCCTCGTGAGATTTGCCAAATACACTAACCACACCGGTCCTTTGCCACTAAATCTGTCTTCCACCAAAGTACGAAGTCCGCAACTCAGCGGGTGAGGAACGGGGTTGTGGGGTTGCGTCAACATAGGAACCCACACACTGGCGGTTTTCCAGTTGGGTCTGCAAATTAAAACTAACCCAAAAAAGGTATCCTCCAACTCACCCCTCATAACCCCAGTGCGTCCGATCCAGGGCATTTCGCCCAAGTTCTGCTAGGTAGATCCGGGATTATGTTTTTTGTCCACACCAGGCTCGTGCAGCGCTGCCTAGCCTCCATGGAACTGCGCCAACCCCACCGAGTTTCATGACCCCATGTAGCAGGGGTGCCTCGTCTTTGTTGGAGTTGACCATGGTTGGGGGTGGATTGAAAGGCAGACCACTAGGGAAACCAAACGCTGATTTGGGGGGTCGCCTAAAAAAGGCACACCCAGGTGCAACCAAACAGAAGCTCACTCAACTTCACTTAGCCTATACCCAGACCCTTCGGCACCTTCGGGTCGAAGGGTGGGAGTTGCGATAAGGGGCAGTGAGTCACCGGCCAAATGGACCCTACACCCCAAAAGACTTGGGTGTGAAGTTGAATTGGGGACCCTAAAGATTTAGCCGGGAATTTATGTCAACCAAGCAGTTTTCACATGGGTGTCCATGGTTCTTATCGTTTTTTTTTAACGAGTCCAAAGAGGGACCCATGATCCAGGAAAGCTTTGCCCAGCCTTTGCTCAGCCCAAGAACATGCGCCACAGTCAAACCACAGCGGATGCACTGGCTTTCGCAGTGGTTCAGGGAGCTGAACAGGTTCTTGGAGTTGGGGGCCACTCAAAATGGGAACCCAAACAGGGGGAAGCCAAAAGGTCAGATCTGGTCGATTCGCTTCAGGAGAGCTCCGAAGGTGGGATCCCAGAGAGTGGCTTGTTGTGACTGCCCTTTCTGAGCCAACCTCACGGAGCTGTTGCTCGCTGAGTTGTGGCCTTTCCTGCGCAAAGATTGTGTCA
The DNA here is from genome assembly GCA_963377175.1 of Effrenium voratum. NCBI lineage: Eukaryota > Dinophyceae > Suessiales > Symbiodiniaceae > Effrenium > Effrenium voratum. The sequence continues at coordinate 397,453 of CAUJNA010003421.1, forward strand.
ATGGATTCGTTGTCATGATCGAGAAAACGCGGCTCTAAGACCAAGCAGCAATCGCCATCACAGCCCAAGCCAAAGCCCTGCTCGCCTGTGGGGCCCATGCTCCGTGGACACCACGCGCATGGCCCGCAAGTTGCAGGCAAATGCTCAAGCGTTCCGGTGGCTAATCAATTCATTGCTGTCTAGATTGGTGGTTCACAGCATGCCAGGATAAAGGCTTAATCCATGAGATTACGTCCATTCACTTGTTGGTGATCAGCCTTGCATTGCTGGACGAGTGGTTTGCAATGCTCAAGTAAGATGTGTTATAACCGAACAAACACATGACAAAATCCTCTCGTACCTCTTGTTGCCTGTCAAGTCCTTTGTCGGCTTGCAAGGGTGTCAGCTCCTGTACAGAGGTCACTGGATGTCCCTTTCAAAGTTGCAGTTTACTGGCCATTTCCATTGAAACTGCCACTTTTGGAGGTTCCAAAAAGGGAAATGGACGAAACCCTGCTCCGGGTCTACCTAATTGCTTTGCAAGCAATTTGTGTCTGGCTTGGTCTTTGAGCCACACGCTATGGGCCAAGGGTTCCCAAGTTCAATCGTGATTTGGAGCCCACTGTCACAATAGGTGCAATTGGGCACTGTTGTGCGCCCATTCCAGTGGCCCACACTGAATAGCTACATTGACATGTTAGATCAACCGCCACTGAATTATTGTTCCAAACACGTGTATGTACAAGGGTACTGCGTTTGACTCTTGGTTGGCTTGCCAAACCAAACACCGGGCCGAGTTATACTCAAGGACAAGCCTAAATTGGTCATGAGGGCTGATCAAAATAGCGCCCAAGCCGGGTAAACCCCTCCACTCAAATGACAAAAAAGGGCTTGGGGCGCTGCTCAAAACCGGCGACGAAAACCAATTCTGAGCACACAACTTCCTCTTGCCGTCAGTGCTTTCCTCCGTAACGGCTGGCAATGCGCATAGTTCAGGAACTCAACCGGCGTGCCTAAGTGCCTTTTGGAAGAGAAAGGACCGCATGGGTCAATGAAGAAGATCCATACTGAAGCAAGTGTCTAGCTTCAATCAAGCTGAGTCGACAGCTATGGGAAAATGCCTTTACACCCAGCGTGTGGCTTTGCAAAAAGGCATGAGATCTCGAAGGGGGTTAGAACAGCGTCATTTTGCCTAGAACATACCACTTGACAAACTCATGCAAAACTGCAACAAAGGCGCCGGTCTCAACTTTCGGCAACTTATGGTTGTCTTTAAAAGAAAGTGAAGGGGTTAGTGCAACCAAGAAAGTGTTCCTGCTGCCTTGCTTTCGATTGACATCATTTTTCTGCCTACCAAAGGAAATCCTTGTTCCAGCAACATGGCACAGGCTTAAGCAGTCGACTCGCCATGCAACAGGGTCGACCTTTTGAAGCCACCGTTTTGAGACGGGGAGGGCTCTTGTTGCAGGTACCGTCGTTGAAGTGGATTGAATTGAAGGAAAACAAAGGCTAACGGGCTTCCCTCGTATTATGACACACGCTAATATATACATATATATTTTGCAGACACGTTGAAAACGGCTCCAACACCAATGTGCACTACTCGAAGCACCCACCTCAATTGATGACATCTACAAATGGACCTTCATCGCAGGGCTCGTATTACCCCCAAATCAGTCAGCTCGCTGTCGCGCAGAAGTCCATTTATGTGCGTCTGCGTGTGTGGGGGCGCGTGCGTGCGTGCGTGCTTGCGTGCGTGCGTGCGTGCGTGCGTGTGGGTGCGTACGGGTGCGTGTGGGTGCGTGCGGGTGCGTGCGGGCGCGTGCGAGTGCGTGCGGGTGCGTGCGGGTGCGTGCGCGCGGGTGCGTGCGGGCGCGTGGCAGAGTCAAGAACAACGGGTCGAGAGCATGTGTCATGTGTCGGGAGTCGGGAACGCTGAGTCAACACCGCCGCGGGACATTTCCTGAAAACATGGTTCCTGAAAAGGACAGTCAGCCACCTGATTCCCGAGCACACGCAAACCTGCGATCTGGTTCACCCCTGTCTACTCTCTCACGATCCTGGCGTAAGCGCTCTGCAGGCCTTCCGATGAGGTTCAGGAGATACATCAGGGACCACCATGTTGAAAAGGCAACACTTCGTTCCATAATGCCCAAAGACTGGACCGGAAGGTTCTTCCTTAAAACAACCTGATCAACATGGACAACCTGAGAGTGCAGCGAAGCCTCCAGCAAAGCCACCATGAGCACATGGGTGGACTCGTCCATTTGCAGGTTCAGCTTCTCAACAGGCACGGTGAGCACCGCCTTCACCTTGCCAAGGTTCAAGAAGGTGTGAGCCACTTTCTTGGAAAGGTGCTTATTGTCGGGGTCGCGCAGTCTTTTACCTTGGGGCTTGCAGCTCCGCCCCGCGCACGCAGCAGCTTCAGCGGCGCTCAGGACCTTGTCCATGGCTTTGTCCGGCCTCGGCTAGAGACATCAGCTGAGGATAGTTAAGAGACGCAGGCGCTCGCAACATCTACGCGTTTGCTGAAGCACCCTTGAGCTATTTAGCAGCACGCAACATTTTGGACAGCCGGTTCCGGTGACAAAGCTTCACCGCAGCCCAAGCGGATCCTGCAGCCAGTGCCATGGTTGCGGTGGTAGCCAGGCTCGGCCTCTTCAAAGTCAGAGGACAGGCTGTGTAAGGCTGATGCTTGAGAGACCACGGTCCACAGCCCCGTGCTGTCCCATGTAAAGAGCTTGCAAAACCAGCGCTGGAGCTTCTAGAGGCAGCTACAGACTGTCAAGCCGAGACAGTGCAAAGCATAAACGCTGCGAGGCCCTGACATTTCGACTAATTCAGTCACGCGCGAGCCAAGTACACCAGCCAACGGTCAGTCCTAAACGCACAGGCGTGCAAGAAGTGCGTCCGTCGCGAGAGAAAAGCGCCTTCGACCACAGAAGCAAACTTTTGCAGCAACGCTGATCGTCTGAATGATCAAAATCTTTGTTTCCAGGGTGGCGTCGTACTACAACCATTGTGTGCCGGAGGCATGGCCATGTTTGGCGCCATATGCCCAACAGCTTTCAGCGCGGCTCTTCCAGCCTGAATATTGTCGTGATGCGTGGCGCAGCTTGGGTCCCACGTCAATCTGCTCTGATCGGTACCAATCCAAGATCGTGGGCAGTACTCCTGTCATGCAGGGCGTGCTCTCCATGGGCCTGCCCCTTGACGCGGTGCTTTGTGCTGATGGGGAGCTTGTACAGCCCAAAAGCATGATGCCGTAAGTGACATCCACGACACCAGCCAAGCGATTCATGCGCTGCACTGCCTTCTTGGCCAGCAACAAGAATGCCATGCAAACAAAAACTGTCACGCCTGGCTTGCCGCAGCTCGGCACGGGATGGCTTGCCAGTCAAACACGCCAGGCAGGCAACCGACAGACAACACAGTCACCAAACCCTGTGTTGAAGATCAGTTGATGAGGCTGGCTGTGCCGCGAAAGCCCAGCGTCGCCCGTGCAAGATCGCGGCCAGGCTGACGTTGCTCCTGGTGGCAGCCCACGTCTCCTAACAGTACACATACATCATCCTGCCAGAACACTTCCGGCGGACAGAAGTGGGGGCGTGGAACTGCTGTTGCTGCGCCTTTGCTCTGTGCCGCACTCAGGCCAGACCGACATGGCTGCGCAGGCTCAGCCCTTGCTCAACACAATGCACCACCTGTTTCTGGGCAAGGGAGACCACCATCTTGTACCGGAAACAAAGACTTCCGCCCCCTAATGCTGTCTACCGCCTGGTTCCTTCAAAAGACATCCATCACCTGGCTCCTGCAAAGAGAGTCCGCCGCGCGGTTCCGGACAAAGACATCCACCTGGTTCCTGCAAAACGCATCCACCACCTTGTCCCTGCAAAACATATCCACCACCTCGATCCTGAAAAGGGACTCCATCACGGAACATTCCCAGCCACATTCTTGACTCGCTGCTACTGACACTCTCGACCCTGCACCAGCCCTGTAAGTATTCCCGAAACAGCCACCATTTGGCATGCGCACACGGTGTGCGTGCGGGCGTGCGGGCGGGCGGCGTGGGCGTCTGTGGGCGCGTGCGCGCGCGGTGTGTGTGTGTGTGTGTGTGTGTGTGTGTGGGTGCGTGCGTGCGTGCGTGCGTGCGTGCGTGCGTGCGTGCGTGCGTGCGGGCGTGCGGGGGCGCGTGCGTGCGTGCGTGCGTGCGTGCGTGCGTGCGTGCGTGCGTGCGTGCGTGCGTGCGTGCGTGCGTGCGTGCGTGCGTGCGTGCGTGCGTGCGTGCGTGCGTGCGTGCGTGCGTGCGTGCGTGCGTGCGTGCGTGGGTGCGTGCGCGTGCGTGGGTGCGTGGGTGCGTGGGTGCGTGGGTGCGTGGGTGCGTGGGTGCGTGGGTGCGTGGGTGCGTGGGTGCGTGGGTGCGTGGGTGCGTGGGTGCGCGGGTGCGCGGGTGCGCGGGTGCGCGGGTGCGCGGGTGCGCGGGTGTGCGTGTGTGGGCGGGTGTGCGGGTGTGCGGGTGTGCGGGTGTGCGGGTGTGCGGGTGTGCGGGTGTGCGGGTGTGGGTGCGTGGGTGCGTGCGTGGGTGCGCGGGTGCGCGGGTGCGCGGGTGCGCGGGTGCGTGGGTGCGTGGGTGCGTGGGTGCGTGGGTGCGTGGGTGCGTGGGTGCGTGGGTGCGTGGGTGCGCGCGTGCGTGCGTGCGTGCGTGTGTGGGCGCGTGGGTGCGTGGGTGCGTGGTGCGTGGGTGCGTGGGTGCGTGTGTGGGTGTGTGTGTGTGTGCGTGGGTGCGTGGGTGCGTGGGTGCGTGGGTGCGTGGGTGCGTG
>CAUJNA010003421.1:404854-447354 GCA_963377175.1 Effrenium voratum
CAGCTCCTCTTTGATTGGTGCTTTGGATTGGTTGTTTGGTGGTTAGGGAGTGGCTTCTCATTGACCTTCTACAAGAGCCAGGGTTCATAATTATCCTCAAACCACCACCAATGAAGGGTTGCCTAATGTTCACTAGTTGGCACTCGGAGAAAATAATCAAACTAGCAAATTTGGAGGAAGCTGTGAGCTGACCGCATCTGGCTTCCTATCGGAACTCGGCTACGGCTGCCGGACCGCCTCTCCGGAAAAAGGCCACATGCTCACAGGGCACGCTGAGAATCATTCCATTTCTCTTTCCTTGCCTATCGAACCAGCAAGATGAAGGAAACTCCAAAACAGCCAAGAGTTGGCAAAAAGGTGAGCTGAGTCCAACGTGACCTCACTTCAGCGTCAGCTCTTACCCTGGAGCTCGTCACCTAGCCATTCTATAGCACCACGGCGGAAAAATGCACGCCGCTAACGGCAAGGGCCTCTTCAAACGCTTGCGGCCCTTGCGCCCGAACTCGGCGAGCGAAACCGGGCTGGTCTCCAAATGGGGAACCCCCAAAATGGGTGATGTCACTTTGGGTTCCCTTTACAAACAGCACCAAATCCAGGAAAACTGTGAACATCCTGAGAACAAACCACGATTGCTCAACTCCTTTTAAACCCCGACAAAGGCTACCCTCTTGAGACCGGCCCAAATCTCGGGGTCATCCCAAGCAGCCGAGCCACCAGCAACCATCAGCCGACAACTTACAAATCCGGTCCCCGGTGGCGCGCGCCCGGAGTCGTCGGCGGCTCAAATCCCATGGCTCGGCCGCGGGTTCGTTCCCCGGATTCGTCTAAAAACCGCTAAGTCCACAAGCGCGAGCGCCTGTCGCGGGGGGGTGGGGATCAAAACGACCCCCTTGGGCAAAATGGTGTACAGTGGGAGGGCTCCGACATCCAGTTTGAGAAAACCCCAATCAACAGGACACGTTGGTGAGAAACACAACAATGCACGCTTACACCCCCTGACCTGTGCTTCTGCAACCGGCAAGCTTTAAAGGCTGATTGTATGCCACGTCTCGGCCGAAGCTAGGGGGGCTTCCTATCTTTATATCGCTTGTGGCCCAGCAACAACCCTCTGGCGGATTTAGGAGAGTCGCCATCGCATTTCCAGAGTTCCTGCCATAGGGTCCAATGCTCTGGCTGTGGATTCCACAGCCACCAATGCTCTGCTCAGAGACTTTGTAAGAGTTTGATATCCAAAACCAACTTGTTCGTTGCGGCAAGCAGTCACACCCGGCCTACAGGTTCTTGTCCTCTTCCTCCGGCTTCGCCTTGGGCTCCGCTTTTGGTTCCGCCTTGGGCTCCGCCTTTGGCGCCTTCGCGTTCGGGACCTCCTCCTTGTCTTGCGCCGGGCCCGAAACCTGCGGAGCCGGCGCCGGCGCAGGGGGGGCAGGAGCCGGGGCTGGTGCCGTTCTCACCCTCGGCGCCGTCTTCGGTTCGGGCGCCGTCTTCGGTTCGGGCACCGTCTTCGGTTTGGGCGCGGGCTTCTTCGGAGATGGCTGTCCTGGCATCGCCAGCTGAAGGAGGTTGGATGATATTGTGGCTTCCGAATTTGTGGTTTCAATTGGTGGCTTGGGGATTCGAACCCTGTTTTGCATGACACCCCCAATTCCAGAAAGTCATGTGTGTGTTTCTCTCGCAAACCCAGGTGGTTCTCCCAATGTCCTCACCGCGCCCACACCACCAGGGTCGACACTCCACCTTTTTGTCGGTACCTGATCTTACAGGACCAACCCCTCCCGAAAACAAAAACAAACAAGCCAATAAACGCCACATCCCCACCCCAGCCCCCCCCCTCCACACCATAGGCGGCCTTTTGGAAAAGTTAGATGGCCCTGGTAAATGGAATAAACCCCATCTAAACCAGCGCCATCTATCTTGAGCCAAACTCACCTCAAAAGGACACCTGTGCTCCCCACCCCGATGTGGCGCCGCTTTTGTTACGCGCCCTGTGGCGCCTGGCAGCTTTGGCTCTGCGGGCCGCCTGGGAACGTCGGCTAGGCCAAAGGGGCATGGCGCCTCCTTTTTAAGACGGCAACATGGCGCAGCCGCTTTTCCGGTTGTTTGTTGTTCTTAAAACCGCCCGGGAAAAAAAAGAGAGAACAACAAAAGGGGAGAAACAAAAAAAAAACGGGAGGTGTTGCTGAGAATTAGGTTAAGTTTGTTTTGGTTTCGCTTGGGCCCTACGGTCACCACTTTGGCTGACACAACTCAACTGGAGGTGTCTTAAAATGGAGTTCCCTTGAAATGGCTGGTTCGTGGGAAACCAAACGGACACCAACACCTCTAGGAGTTGGTCCCTAAGTCTAAGAAACACCCAAACGGAATGTGTCAAACCCCCCCCAACATCTGGTTTTGTGGGAGCAAGGTGACCTTCAAAAACACAAATAGGTTCATGCGGGCGAGCACGTGCTAGCCCGCGGGTTGATGAACCCATGCCTTGAAGTGGCGAACATGAAGGGCGAAAAACTGGTCCCCGCAAGCTCCACTTGCTGAGCGCATGGCCCAAAACATTTCAGTCGTTCGGCATGCCACGAAAATGGTCCCAACCCAAGCCAAGGAACTCAGGACGTGAGCAAGGCGTGTCTTTTGCTGCTCAGGGTTCGTGGTCTCGAATCTCAACTCTGAGACTCAGGTAGAAATCTCCGACCTTTGCATTGGGAAAGTCAGGATACTCATTTGCTGGGCGAACCCACGCGAAACCCGCCAAGGCAAACAAGAGATCCTACTGGACAACTGGCTTTGGAAGTCCCTTCATGATTCACTGGCACATGGTAAACAAAAGAACCAACATGTGTGTGTGTGTGTGGGTGTGTGCGTGTTTGATGTTGCGGTAACCCTTTTTTGGCGTGGTTCAAAAGGAACACCGAAAGCAATGTGTGTTTTTGTCTTTGGGGGGGGTTCCCCTACTTGGAGACAAACCCAAACAGGCCCAAAGTCACGTGGAAAAAGTCCATTCTCCTGTTACAGTGCTTTATCTGAACGGAAACCCCATCCAAAGAAAACATGGGTACTGGAGGCATCCGGGCAAGCATAAGGGCGCTACAGGTTAACTTCATTGGTGACGATTCTGTTGGGCTTCATATTAATCTGCCCCAGTGCTTCCAGTTTCCAATATAGTAAGTCGGAGGACACCATCCATGTGGCTGTGTCTGTGTTTGAGGGCACCCCCTTTTTGCTGGTCTAGATAAAAACCTCAACAGGAAAATCCGCAAAAAGACGAGCCATCCATGTAAAGCGAGGTCAAAACCAAACTTTGGTCACCGTCACGTGGTCACAAAGGAAGCGCTCGGTGAGGAACTCCGTCATCGCTTCCTTGGGAATCCCGGCAGCCGTTTGGCCAGCTGCCGAAGGTACCACACGTCCTCGCGGAGGTTTTCTTCTTTTTCTCGCCGGGAGGACGGCGCGCAAGCGTTTCCCCCGGCTCCGATGGACGTGGAATGTATAAAACCGCGTTTGTGTTTTTGTCTTTTACTAGAAATATAATAATATCGTACTTGTTTCTTTCTTTGAGAGAAGCCTTTTGGGGAAATTTGCTGAATGGGTTGCATTTGTTAATTTGCGGAGCAGCTGGCAGCCCACGACAAAACCACACGTGCGACAAGGATGACGACAACAAAAGTCATGACAGCACCAACGTGGACGACCCTTGAAGCGACCACCACACGAACAACCAAACCACGAACAAGAATCACAAGAACCTACAAACCACGAGAACCATAACGACAATAACCACAGCAATCACTGCCACAGCAGCAACCACTGCAAACAGAGCAACAGCGACAGTGACAAGCACGGCAATAGGCACAGCAACGCCAATGCCAAAACATGACGACAACGACATCATCCCATACTCCTCCTCATTGTCACTAGGTTGCCTTTGAGTGTCGTAAGCAGCCCCAAAAGGGAACCGACCCTCAAACAGTGACAGTCCCGCCATGTGTAGCTTGCGGGCCACAACCGCTTGAATGCGTTGGCCCCTCTCAAATGGAGGAATCTGTTTCCGTTGGGGGTGTCTCAATATCGGGGGCCCAATGTTGGATGCACCGGAAACCCAAGGGAAACAAGCCAGTTGCAGGCCATGTGCAAACATGAAGTACTCCAGCTCTTCGGAGGCTGCAACAAGAGATTTGCCAGTCACCGCTTTTCAAAAAAGGAACATGTTGAACAAAACTACTATACCCAAAACTACTATACCCAAAGGCTCCCGATTGGTCTAGGGCCTTCAAACAACCTGGTTTTGAGACCCACCACCTCCGGGGTGTCTAATGGAGGGGTCGGGTCTTCCATTGAAAGCCCCAGCCTCTGGGTACCCAAAGTAAACCCTAGACCAATTTTCCGGGAATGGGCAAGGTGGATGCCAAAGCCTGGCGAGCCTTGTTCCTAAGGCGTAAGGCTCCCCTCACAGAAACCCCATTTCTCGCCCGGACATCACCCCCAAATGGGAGACATACTTGCGTTTGTGATGCTCTCCTCACCTTGAACAACTTTCCTCACCAATGACCTTCTGAGGGCTTCCATATTAAAGGACTATGTCTTCGGGAAAGAACTGGGGCTCCCCAAAAGTACATCTCAAAATCGAACGTTTCCCACGATAATCCTCTATATCATATGCGAACACAGCAATCTCTGCCACAGCAGCAACCACTGAAAACAGAGCAACAGCGACAGTAACAAGCACGGCAATAGGCACAGCAACAAGTCCAATTTCAAAACATGGCATCTCAACGCAAGAAAATGTCTCTTTCCCACAACCAAAGCCAAGCGAAGTGTATTCGAGCTCAGGGCGAAGCCGAGAGCGGGTTCGGAACCGGTCCTGCTGCAAAACCTCTTCTATCCTCGCCAGTTCCCAGTTCTCCTGAGAATTCTCGAGGCGAGAAATCTTTGTGTGGGAACTGGGATCCGCATAGAGGACCAATTTCTACAGGGAAGGCCATGGAATTAACTCCTACCAGGCATGGCAATTCCCATCAGGGTAGGCCATGGGGTCCCAAACAGTCCGATGCACAAGTCACGGGTAGGTTCCGTTTTTGGAAGGTGTCCCTAGCGTAACAGACATGAGGCGATTTGCGTACGTGCCCAACAGAAAAGCCATCTCCTCCCAAGTACTGGGGACCTTTTGCGAGTGTGGGCGCAACCCTTTTGGGCCCAAATCAGGCGGTTCCTTCTTTAGGCGTGAAAATCGACAATCAAAGACCCGCACCCTAAACGATGCCCATGCTAAACTCCATGGCAACCCAACAAACACCCCGAACCCACCCCCCACCATTTTCTACACTTGGAGTTTGGTCATCCTTCGGGGCAACCAACCAACACGGCCCAATATGGCCATGGGTTCATGAAGGGGTACGGAATACTTCCAGCCTCTGATACAAGCAGTCGAAGCCTAAGCAGCTACTTTGAGGGTGCTACACGCTCACAATCCCCCGCCCGGAAGTGAGGGATTTCAAGCAACAACCATCCCATGCATTTGGATTTGTGTCATGCCAACCAAAGTCTGATATGGGTGTGGGTCAAACAAAAAGGTACCCAACATGGATGGATCCCTGGTAAATGGAAACATGGACCAATACCTGCGGTCCAATTCCTGGTGGTTTAATTTTGACTCATACGGTACCCATATCTTCCTTTTGATCTCCCTGGAAGCCAGCCTGCAAAGGGCAGAGGGCCTCAACACCTCACTGGATGCCGAGTCGATTCGGTTCGGTTGTTCCGGACGCTGGGCATCCGGGCAATCACCGGCAGAAGCAGCGGGCTGCTAACCTTAGAGCATGGGGGGTCGTGTTCTGGCTTCTTTGGGGTACCATTTGAGGGGTTCCTGAACTGGGAAGCCACAAGAAATTGCTTTTTGGGGGACCCTTTGTCGGGGTTTGTTTTCGGGGAAACCACAAGAATCATCGCAGCGGGGTCGAAGTTGCGTTTTTTTTTTTTTTGTTTTTTTCCTTTTTTTTCTCGGGGTTTACTTACGGGGAAACCACCAGAAATATCACAAAAGCCCGAAGGTTGCGGGTCCACAAGCATCCCTGCGATTCCAGTTACTGCCTAGCAGGGAAAATCCAAACCCAGCACCAGTTGCGATTGCCGGAAGCTCCGGCCGGTCCAACTCGGATCTTGGGGCTAAGGCGAAAAAAACGGGCAACTGAGGTAGAAGTGTGCATTTTTCCCTCCGAGCGCCGGATGGTGAGTTTTAAGCTGCCCGCCTGAGATTCGATTAAGGGCGGGTCTTGGGATGGTTGAGGTGCATGTTGGCTCAGCAAAAAGCGTATATCCAGGCTGCTGTTGGGTGGGTCTTGGGTTGACTTTGAAAAGCTTTGGGCTGGCTTGGAGCTGATTTGTGCTATGCGCTTGGTTTGGAAGTGGCTTTAGGGTTGCTTTGGGGGCGAGGTGAGTTTTGGGCTACTTTTTCGCCGGCCTGCGCCAACACGCCAACACCCCGTTCCGCAACCAATGCTCGCGCGGAGCCCCCGAACTTCTGGGGCGAGTCCCATTTTCGCGACCCTAGGGAAAACCCCACACCTTGAACGCACCCGGTTTCGCGTGCCATCGCCCTCGTGACTGACCAGCCTGACATGGGACGTGGATACCTAGTAGAAAGCAAGCTTTTTTGGAGACACTCTGGATGCAAACCAACAAATTGGGTGATGGTTCAACTTCCACAGGACCAATACTATTCACTCTTGTTGGCAACCTCTAACTATTCAGCCACAAAGAAGGGTGGAAACTCAGTCAGAAACCAAAGCAAATGGTTTGGGAATGCCTACCCCCCAACTCCGCCGAAAACGACTTGACATACCTTCCCCAGTCCTTGCTTTTCCCTAGGTCCTCCAGTAGAGAGGTTAGAACAAGAGTACCAACTTTTTTCTGCAGTCTATTTTAGTAGGGGAACCCTCGCCCAAAAAAGGGGTTAAGAAGGGCACTACCGGGGGACCTTCCACTTCGTAGGCTACTTTTCGGCTGGCCCGTGGCTTGTGCGCTGGGTGTCTGCCTCTTCCGATCAGATCGAAGTCTCAGATACTGGGTTGACCAACAAGTCAGCTTGTCCAAACAGGAAACATACCACTTTTCCAGGGACCTACCGTCACTTGTGCCAAGGTGGTCCCCTTGGAACCTCCAACGTGAGGTTTTCCGGGCTCCCAATCTTTGGAAAAGAGACCCCCATGGCGTCAGTGAATGTTAACTTTGGAGTGATCTGGAGGACTAGCCAGAGAAACCCCCAAAAGTAGATTGTGTCCTTACTAAAAAGGGGAACCGGCCCTGATTAGTGCACAATCCGAAGTCAACACCAGCACCCCCCCAACTACTGCTTTTTAGACAGTGGGGTGCTGGCTTTGCACACTGTTCGACATTCCCACAAACGCGTTGCCCCTTTTCCCAGTGGGTATCCAGCGATTTTCCCCTTTAGCCTGGGAATCACCCAGGGGGTTGGGGATGAACCCAGGGTTCCCCTTAAAGGAAACCAGGATGGCTACAAGGGCTCATTCCAACTCATCTCTGCCTAGGGATTTGGGTACATACGATGGGTAATTGGATCCGCTGGGGTTGGTACATTGGGTGGTAAATGGATGCAAATGGTTGGTATCCATTTATGGGTAGATTGGTTTGATAGGTACATGGAATCACTGGGTACCTCCTACGATGCACTCAAATGCCCAGTGGATTTCCATGGGGAAAAAAAATTGGGCACCTTTCTGGTTGCTTGAGTTTAAGGGGGAACCTTCCCCCCAAAAAACAATATATGTTCCGGTTGAGTTAGGGGAACCTTCCCCCCCAAAAAAACAACATGTTCTGGTTGAGTTAGGGGAACCTTCCCCCCCAAAAAAAGAAGGGGGAACCGCTGGTTGCAACCGAGTTCTTTGGTAAATGGATCCTGGCCGGCTTTGGTTAGAGGACGTCCTTTCCACCGGGCGCCCGGCGCTTCGGATCATGGCCTCCAAGCGCGGCCTCACGGTTTCCCAGCGGATGCGGAGGTCCTGAGGGAAGCATAGCTCCAGCGCGAGCAAGCCGGCTTATTCTAGGCGTGGTTCTGAATTCCAACAGGTCTTGGCTGGGTTTGGTTTTCCCATAGGTGTGGTCTTCCCACAGGTTTGGTTTCTTCCCGCAGGTTTGCTTTTTTCCCCTAGGTTTGGTTCCAGAGGGCTTGGTTCCCGGCGTGGTTTTGCCCTAGGCTTGGTTCCAGCTTCGGCTCCTGTAGGTTTGGTTGCAGGAAGGTGACCGGGACCCGTGCGCCAAAACAAACCCAAAGCTCGGCCTCTGGAAAACCACGCGGTCGGTTTTCGTCAAGTCGCGGGAATATGCTGCGCGCGTGGAACCTTGAGTCGGAAAGCGTGGGACATCCGCGAAGGGGGTGACACCCAAAAACCGAACACAGACCGGGCAACCCCAGTTATAGAGTAGGTCGCCAACGTTGTCCTTTTGTAGTCTTCTAAGCCTCTGAGCTGACCGGGCTATTCCGTTTAACCGCACCACTCGAAATAAAAACCGAAAGGAAGATGGCGCAGGGCTTCCTATAGTGGTAACTGGGAATGAACATTTGCCAAACTAAAGCCTCTATATATATATATATATATATTGCCCTAGGGTCAGTAAAGACTGGCCCCAAATTTCACCAATCTAACTGGGATCCACTGGGTACCCCATGTCTCCATCGACACCGCTCCGAACCTGTCCGGAACTTGTCCGCCAGTGAGCCGCGAGCAGGCCGCGATGTGAGCGGCCAAACCCCAAAGCTTTCAGCGAACCACGAACCTGGAAACCAAACAGTTTGGTCGCGTACTGCCTGTTTGAGGCTGCCCTATAACGAATCGTTCAAAGGGAAAAACCAACAGGATTTGCAAATCCGAAATCCTTGATCCAAATCCCGAGTGTTTGAAGACCCAAACTGAACCGAGACCTTCCCTTTCGCTCTCCTCGCCCTCGCTGTGGATGAAGGTGTTGTGATACACCGTCTCAAAGAGGGCGTTCAGCCCTGCGGAAAGGACGCTTCTTTTGTTGGGCTCGTTGAAACATGGGGTTTTTTCTGCAAAGGCCAGAAAACCGTAGCCAAATCGCTCCCAGTGAAAGCGGAAATTCCACTTAAAGTTCAGTGATTTCCCTTTGAATAGTCACTAAATTGGCAACCCCCGCATTCCCAGACGGCCGTCTAAAGGCACCAGGGGATGTGGTGCTAGGTGTTCCCTAAATGAATGGCAGTTTGACGGCAGACAACGGCTTCCAGATTCTAAAGTAGCAAGCATTTCTTCACCCCAATTTGTTTAGTCTCCTTTTGGCTTTCTCGCTTGCAACCAAGAGAATCGACCTTTTGACCTTGCGTCGCGCAAGGATTCTCATTTCATGCATACCAAGGGGTCCTCCAATGGTCCCTGACCGGCCCAGAAGTGACCCGCGTATTGCAGATTTTGGTACAGAAGGGTGCTCCAAAGCTCCAGACTTGGAAGGGTTCCGCTGTCGGGAATACCAGCTGAGATTCTGTTCTTTAAGCTGGGGGTTGGGGGTTTACCCCATGTGCGAGCCAGAGCCATATGGCGCCTTAAGGGCAAGACTACGACTTTGGACAACACTGAAACACCACATCTGGCATTGATCATTCCAAGCTGCGCATCGGTAGGTTGGCAGTATGTGGTCTTGAACAGTATAGGTCGCCGCAATCACTGGCCACGGGGATCCGCCTTCTAGTGATAAACTTGATTCCTTGATTCATCAAAGTTGTCATGGTTGGGTGGGAATCAACCACGGTCCAAGTACTTCATTCGGTTTTGGGTAAAAGGGTAGTTGGGGGACTGTGACCTCCAAAACATAAAGCAAGGATGCTCGTTTCTGCGATAGCCCCGTCATCGAACCGGGTGAAGCCGTAGATGCCCTCAACGTAGCAATGGCACGTGCTTGAGAACTGATCCTGTTGGCTGTGAATGCAGGCGATAGCATCCGCAAGGCCAGCTTGGCAGCTTGTCCACTGGGACACTTCATCTCAAGGTCCTCCCCAGTCTATCAGCATGCGCGTGTGTTCGTGCGTACCTCTCGACCCGCAAAAACTGCCCAATCAGTTCTTTCCTTGACATGGTCATGGCGCCAACGAAGGGTGATCGATCGGAGAGGGTGTCTTAAAAATATGCCAAACTTCCTAGCAACCCTGCGCCCCCAAGCTTGTGAAGTTGAATTGGGTTATAAGCCTCCCGACTGTGCTTCTCCGCTTTTTGGGTAAGCCCTGATATTGCCAACCCATTCAGCCAAGTGTGGGTGACTCTACCTTTAATGTTGAACCTGTGAATTGTGAGGGAGGCGTTTCCATTAATGTGATCTGGGGAGTACCGCCAAAGTGGATCACGGCCTAATCAACCATGAGTTTGCTTCCTTCCTGAGTGGAACGCGGGCAAAACAACAAGTCCGCACTTTGAGTGGGCTGGCCCAAACAAGTTGCCACTAAAATGGTCCAAACCCAAAAGTTTCGTCTGGCAATCTTTGCAGGAATCTCTTGATCCCACACAAGGTTGGCTCAAAATTGGATATATGAAACCCAACATTGAGACTAGTCTGCTCTTTTTCAAAGAAAAAACAATTCACTAGCAGACTAGTCTTTTGGAGCAGATACCCCCAAGACTTGGAGTTCCAAGCACTTGACTCGGAGCCCTTCTTCGGGGTCCTGCTCTGCTCAGCTGGATGCGCTCAAACTGGCGCAGGTGCTCTAGCCTGCTCCGATGAGTCTGGCGGAAACCAATTGATCAACTCCTGGGATTCCCATTGTCTGCCCGGCAAGACATTGAAAGCCCGGATGCTGCCACTTCAAGTGTCAAGTGTCAATGCCTAACAACATACTCACCACCTGGGACTTCCATCTACCCAACACCCATGATTTAAAAAGAATGGTGGATAGTGGTTGGGACTGTCACACACCCGGGTTTCGAGTGTGGTTCACGTACCCTCTCTTTCCAGTGGAAGCTGGTCCGGAAGGTATGGGACTATTGGTTCATTTTGGGCGAAATTCCACGTCCACTTCCAAGATCGTTGAATCTAAGGCAGTAGAACCTTAGGGCCGCAACCACGGGTGTGCTTTTCGGCGTACTAGAGGTGGTCGTGGCAAATGGAATAAACCCCCTCGGAAGGAAGCTTATTGGCACATCTGAGGGTTCTTAAGGTATCCTTTTGTGGGAGGTAAAGAACCCAACGTGGAGAATCTGCAAGGTCGGCTTTCAAGGTTGATTGTTTTTGGGCCACTGGGTTGTTTCACCTGAATTAAGACAAGAAACGGGCAAAAGGGGCCCGTTCGGATGCCTAGCTAGGGTCATTATTTTGACTGTACTGTTTTTGGGTTCTCAAGGTGGGAACATGGGGGTTGTAAGCCTGAGCTCGACCTGACTTTTCCCCAGAAGTTGACCACCGTGGTTCAAAACATCAGCTCCCAACCAGGGGCCAGCAACATTCACAGCATTCACATCTGAAGGCAATGCCTGCTAATGCCCACCTACAACCAGAAGCTAAACTTTTCCAAAAATGCAATAATAAAAGAATTACCCTATACATGAAGCGCAACACTTTTCCCACCAAGCAAATATGTGGCATGTTTTTTGTGTTTTTTCTTTTTATCGAAAACAAGTTAAACAGATAGCACCGCGCCATGGTTTCGAATGAAAATCATTCCCCAGCTGACGCAAACAAAACATTGCTGAAATCCCTTCAGAGTTCCTAGTTTTGATTCAGTCGGATGCATGGACCCTTAGTGGACTTTGACTGACTTCGGCTCCAACTCAGACTCACACCCCTGGGATTTCTTATCTTTCTTCAGGGTCAAGGGTCTGAGCCCTGACTCTCGTTTCCCGTTCTGTTTGCATT
Source organism: Effrenium voratum (assembly GCA_963377175.1). NCBI lineage: Eukaryota > Dinophyceae > Suessiales > Symbiodiniaceae > Effrenium > Effrenium voratum. The sequence goes on from CAUJNA010003421.1 coordinate 416,711, forward strand.
GGATTGTAGCCCGGCCGGCATTCAACAAGGAATGGCCACCTCCTTCAGCAAAATTCAAGTTGATTGAAAATCCTTCGGAAGTCAACCCTTAGCCCTGGCAACAAATGAAGCATCGGGCACCAAATATTCTCAGACAAATACAGCTAAGCAAACTCCCCACTGACCCCCCAGAATATTTAATCCCCTTTGTCTTTCTTCAGCGGCAAGGTCATGGGCCCATCATAAATGTGATTCCCATTCTCCTTGCAGACCCCAAATTTAGTTCATGCCTCTGCAAAAACGCGCCGCGCTACAGTGCCTGTGTAACGCCAAGGGTACAAAGAGACCCTTTAACCAGTCTTATGAACAGTCCACATTTAGCCAAATTGGAAGGTTTATTGAGGTGCTACTTGTGGTTGATCATATTATCCATGGCTAAGACATCTTGGACCATACGTTCCGCAGTCGTCTAAAACAATCACCTTTTCTTGGCCCACCTCTTGTAATTACACAGAAACTTATACTTTCAGGTCCTGTTTCATATGGCTGTGGGTCAAAACCAATGGTACCATTTTGGGGTAGGTGCACCACCCAATCTAGAACCTGTTTTAGTGGGGGTTGGCATGTTCACTGGGGGTACGATATGGACTTTGACCCATGGCTCAACCCGAAAATGATAAATGGCTGTGGGTCAAAAACAGGTACCCAAAATGGAACTCTCGCCCGCCGACTCGTTCGGGGCCCCCGCATCAGGCCCAGCACAATCAGACCTGACGGTCTTTCACTCGAGCTGTTTGCAACTGGTGCGCCTGTCCTTGGCTTTACATTGGCCATGGGTCAAAATCCAAATCCTACCCCCAGTGAACATCCCAAACCCACTAAAATGGACCAAAATGGGTGGTGCACCCAAAATGGTACCATTGGTTGTGACCCACAGCCATATTGGCCCTGGGGTGCTGGGTACTCCAAAAAATGGTTTGAGAGAGTCTGGTCCATATTTAGCCTACCAAAAAACAAAGTTTTGGAGGAGACCCCAAACATGTTCCCACCAAAAGCGGCCGTGTGTCCCCCCTTGTGCAAATTGGGAAGGTTTAGTTTCACTGCCTTCATTCTCAATCCGACCCTTCCCACCTGAAGGTCGAGAAGCGCCAGTGCTTCAGAGCGATGATTGAAATGAAGGGTTAGACTGCAATGGACATATATGGGGAACTCGCAACACACACAGGAGCGTTTGTCTCAAGATGAGGAGAGATCTCCAAGTGGTTGGTGTGCTGAAAAAAGGCACATCCACAATGGAAGGCTTCCTTTCGACGTCTCTCACCATACCCAGAGACTCAGTTCAACATGGCTGAAACAATCCGAGGTAAAAATCCGGGCAGTGTGGGGTGAGTCAACTAGTTTCTGAGCTTGGGTCTCGAGTTGCAAAAGAAGGGCGCAAGATCTCTGAGGTTCTTTGCCACATTCATGCAAGCAAGCATGGAACCTGTAGAAATCTTCGTGTGCCAAGTCCCCCCCTCACCCCACCCCCCACCCCCATTTGCAAGGTCGAGCAATTCAATTTCACCAACAAAAGTGTCCTTGTGCCCTCTTTGACCACCAAAAGACGGTCGGATGGGGAATCGCCGGTTCAGAATGTGCACGCAAAACCTATAGAAAAGAAACAACCTGTGAAGACTGCGTTTCGGAAGACTGCTTTCAGGTTAACTTCAGGGGAAACCAACAGGACAACCACCATTTTGGGTGACAGTGACTGTACACCTGAATGAAAAATATGTGTTGCGCCCCGGACACAGAAGTGGTATTGAAATGGTCTACCCAGAACCATGTAAAGAGTTAAAAAGGCGGCTGCGCCGGATCGAAAACGGGGAAATGACGAACCTCCGGGTACAAACCTTAGTCTATGGGCGAATCACCTGTTGAGTCTGAAAGATAGTATAGTTTTCGGAGAAGACCCCAGTACTGTCATGAGTGTTTCATTTTGGCATCGGAAAAGAGTCATCCCTTTGGCGCCCATCCATGATTCCACCTCCATAGCTGTCCTTCTGGGCCTGAGAGCCATATTGAAACCAGTGCCGATCACCAAAGAAGCCCGACGCCTACAAGTTCATACATTCACCCAGCGAGTCCTTTTCATTATGTAGACCAAAGGAGCAATCCTTCAAAAACCAAACATAAAGTGATTGTTGGGCGGGGACCCCGAAATGGTTGTTCCTTTTGATTTCCCGTTAAAAACCAAATAGCGGGTATCCTGAAAAAAAAACACACCCTGTTTGCCTAGCATAGTAGCTTTCCAAGGATGCACTGGGTTCAGGCGCTTTCTCTTTTCCCTGGCTCCCCCCTGGAGCTGCGTGTTGTCTCGGGCGCCGGCACAAAACTCCGCACATCACGGATGCTTGCACCAGCACTGAGTTAGGTCCTCCGTTTTACATTTCGCCGGTTCGCGGAGCCTGTGTGCCTCTTCTGAGAGGCGTTTCCCTTACCTAGGGTTCCAAAAGATTGAGCACCTCTAGCCAGTGGGAAAACTGGGAAGTGGGTTCCCTTGCTTGGGGCCGGCTTTTGGAGGGGAAGCCAAGGGAGAGCCGAAGCCCTTTTGCAAGGGGTTCCAACGGGTTCCACCGTCCCGAGACCGAAGACATGTGGTCACCGCTGCACCAAGAAATGCTTTGTGTTAGCTCATCCCAGAAGCCCAGGGAACCTTTTTGGGAGCTGACTGCTTGGGTGTTCGATTCGCCAAGCTTGCAAGTTGTTGGTCACCTAGTAAGAACCCACTCATAAGTCCCGCGTTCAGTTGGATTAGCCTTGTTAGGAGCGGTTGCCGACAACCTACTAACTTGACGAATCGAACATGAACTCTCCAAACCAACAAAAGGTTGCGCTGCTGAACTTGGAACATCTTGAAGCTCGCTCAAATCAGCCTAAGTTGTCAGAAGCTCCCCGGAAATGAATCTGGTGTCAAACGAACCAACACCCCGTTCCGGCTTTTACAAGAGGCTTGGGCTGCTGAACATCAGCAAAACACGGGCGAGCTATGGGCTGCCTGACCAACCCCCGCGATTGGATCTTGCTGAGATGCCCTCCGCTAACATGGATCTGTAATAGGGACCCTCTGGTGGGTTCCATGTTAGTGGACAATAGGGTAACCTAAAAAACATGACTGTTTGTGGGTTCCATGTCAATCAGACAGGTAGAGCATGGGAGAGCGAAGAACGGGGAAACAAGATAAACGGTTGGGCAACAATGAAAAGCCAAGGTCTTATCCAAAAGAAACTAAATACAACGCCATAACAAAAGTCCACACATCCCAACTGCGACGTAAGAACTGCGCCGTAAGGATCACGGGGCGTGTTCGAAAGGACTCGGTTCCTCTTCCTACTGCACAATTCGTTTTCGGGACCTAGTTATAGCTGTTCGGCCCCCTAGTAAACCCTACACCCAAGAGAAATGCCCCACACCTCAAACCCCAAACCTCACCAAACCCTGCGAGGGTAAGCCACCAAGCTTAAACCCCATCAAACCAGCTGGGTAAATTATCATTCACCAACCGGACAGAAAAACTGGACTCTCACAAGAACCTTCCCTTGTGAAATCCATCGCAACCACGACCCCAGACCCTGACGTCGCTAGTTGCCCAAAAGCCATAACGAGTGCATCCCAACAAAAACAAAACGCAACCCCAACTAACCCCGCCGAAAAACACAACACGCCTAGACTTCGCAATCCCAACTCATATCCTGGAGAAAAGAAGCAAGAAACAAGGCAAGAAAAAGAAAAAGACAAAACACCTCTCTGGCCTGCTCCCCTTCGATGCCCTGCGAAAAGTGTTTAACTTTCAGCAGTGGAAACTACCGCGAAATACCAACTACCACCAATTCATAACAAAAAGGACTGCCACGAATTACCAACTACCACGAATAAATAACCAAAGTAATTGCCACGGCTTACCAACTACCACAAATTCATAACCAAAACAACACAAAAAAACGGATGGCTGGCACCGGCTGAACTACCAAGCGACTTCGCATGCGGTCCTGGCCAGTCATAGCCCCAAGGCCCAAAGGCCATCGCGGCGGCCAAAGGCCTCGCTCGCTGGGTGAAGCCCCCGCCCACCGTGCGGATCGACCAGGCATTCTATGGGTCGTCGTCCGTTGTCAGGAATCGGAAATCGGAACCCCCCAAAATGGAGTTCGCATCGCGTATTTTTTTTTGGGGGGGTTCCCTTGAGCAACCACTCAAAAAAAGGGGGAATCTCAAAAAAAACGGAGCCATTCATTTGTGGGTTGATGAAAAGATTCGGTAAACATGGAGTGACCATTAGGGAAACCACACCAAAAAAGATTCGATTTGCACCACACATGGGACAACCCATGGTCATTTTCGGGCCCTAAACAGCAAATTCCAGGAATTCGCGGCCGGCTTTCATGATTCCAAAGCTGGTACCTTCGGCTTTGGTTCAAATCGCTGGGTTTGAACCTACGATGGATCTCCCAAGTACCTTCGGTGGCTGTCCATTTGACCAGAGGTCTGGTTCAAATCACCTGACCAATCCAACTGGGGTCGGGGTCTCCGAGTTCTGCCAAATTCACCAACTCAACCCAATCAGCGAACAAACTCTACGTGTTCAACACCGCTCGCTTGCCTCGTGAGACAGGGTGTGCTTCGACAGCATTAAAACCACCTGAAATGCTGACAAGCAAACACCAACCTGATGCCACACATGAAAGAAACGCAAAAACCATAAGCCAAACAGGAAGCCTCAATGAAACCAACACAATGGAATCAGACATCCATCCTGACCCTCGAAATCATCGGCTTTGGACCGACACTTCCCCAGAACACCTGGAAAGCCAATCAAGAGCAAAACATGCAAAACCCATCGCACCTCCATTAACTGGGATCCTTACATTATACACCTGAACATTGCCTTGTAAATGGTGGCTTCCATATATTTTGGCGGAAAAAGCCTTGTTGCAAGTGGGCAACATGTATCTTTCAAGGAGCCCTGCTTTACCGAAACCCAGACAGCCCATGGCTCACTGCTTTTCTGAGCGCCGTGCAGGAGGAGCAGCAAACTGCCACCTGCCATCATGCGCAACATTCCGCACGGCAAGCCGACGGGTGCATTGAACAATGGTTGCTTCTGTATCAAAATAAGACTCGCAAACAGGTGGGAGCGATTCAACACTGTCTAAAAATTATGGGACCCGACGGCCAAATTGCGAAATCAACCTTCTTGTGGCTTGCCTTTGGGACTTGGCCAAAGTGTGTCAGGAACCTTCGCCTGGCTCCGAAATCGCTGACAAAAGGGTGTAACAAACGCAACCGGAAAGGGGAAATAGGACAAAACCCATCTTTTGCTAGCCTCGAGCAACGCTGACAAATTGGATTGAAGAAACTTCGTTGGGTTCCTGCCATGCGCAGGGAAACATATCAACACACATCGGTCGGCGGGAAACAACGAGGAAGCCAACCGGGTCACCTTTTCTTGGGCGAAAAAGGTCGCTTTTGCCCCAAACGGATTTCTTAGCTTCCGACAGAGGGAATTGTTCCATCCCTGTGAAGCTTTGTGAGCTTCCCAAAGCAAACTGGTGCTTGCTTTGTCTTGGTGAGCCTTGGTTTGTCTTGGCGTGCCTTGGTTCCTCCACTGCTGCAAGAACCACGGAGTTTGCCTGAAGATGCAGGACCCCTTCATCTTCAAAGAACGAATCTGGGTGGCTTTCTCAAGAAACTCAAAAAGGGTAGCTCCAAAATACAACAGCTGCAGCCCAGATATGCACTCTGTGTGTGTGTGTATTCTTGTTTCTGCACACAGCCTTCGGGGCGCCAAAGCGCCGGGTCACAAAGACAAAGGAAACATGCTTGCAATGCAATCACAACCATGCGCAGAGCTGATGAGCAAGGCACAAACCATCCCTAAGGTACAAAAGATGCGATGACGCACGCAAATGTTCGGAAAATATTGCCTGTTGTATGAGCGCTTGTTTGCGAGGACAGGGCGTCCGTTGCAAGTTCAAGAGTCCGACTGCCCCGCAGGCAGCCGTCTTTGCACTTCGTTGGCGATTTCGCCAAGCACTTTGTGTTGCCACACCAGCGCCTGGTTACTCCATTGGGCCGCTCTGCCCTTCTCGCATGCCCAGTCTCGCAGTTGCGCGAGGTGCTGTGTGCACCTGACCACTGCAGCATGATCCGCGAGCCGGTTGAGCTCACGGCATTCGACCGCACTGTGGCCATCCGGCGGCTTCCAGATATGCACTATAGTACAAATGTATATGCGCACGCGCCTAGTAAACATCTACAGATCAGTATGGGACCCCAAAAGTATTGTGTTTGGAGGGATCGCTTCTGCAGAGCCGTGTTGTGCATTCATTGCTTTTCAGCCAACAAGACAAAGGTTCTTACGAGATACTACCGGTTGGAGTGTTCAAGGTCATAGTTTGCAAAATGGTATACTTACATGGGTGTGAACTGGGCACCCTTTGGTTCACATCAAATAGGTGGGGATTCATGTCCCCCAACCTTTGATGTCCGCAAATTCAACGGATTATCATATGGACCTTACTTCGGTGATAGCAAATCCACCCAAGCCACCACAGCCCTCCCCCTCCCCCCCGCCCACGTTGCAACCTCGCCTCGCCACACTCGGCGAGTCTGGCCCCGCACGCTGGCGCCCACCTCACAGTAGCGAAGAATCCATCCGGGTGGAACCTCAAAGTTGGAACCTGCGGTTGCAGACGTTTGCTTTTTACAAATTTCAGTGAAAAGGACAAGCATTTCACCACTCAAACTGTCCCTTTTATCACTCAAGCCATTCCTTGGAGTGAGGTCAATTTGTTCCATCTTCTAAAAAGCAACTCCCCATTCTGCCATAAATACATCTTTTTAGGGAACCGTCAAAACCCCAGGGCAAACAGCTGGTTCTTGGAAAAGAGCGGTATCGAAAAGAATGGGGACTCGAACCCCGGAAGATGTGTAGGTCGCCCGTTTCTGAGAGCAGGATGCTCGAAGTGCGGTCCTCAGATGCCCAGAGGACCCAAAGGCAAGGAACCGTTTTCCCGTTTGGGAGCCGTGACCAATGGACCGCTGGGGCAAAAAAAGGTCTAAAGCCCGGCTTTGGACAAGCGAGATGCCGGTTTTTCAGGGAACCCCAAAGGACGCCCATCATGTTTCAGGGTTACCCTTGTCTGAGACAAGCCCACTTGGGATCCATCATTTGATGTTGACTTCGGATTCAACTATGATGCATTGATTCTCCACTGAAATGGGAACCAAGCAAACAAATCCTGAGTTGACATTAGGGACTCTGGAGACCATAGGTGCTCGCTCTTGTATTCGGGAATCATTCACTCGCATTGTCCCCGGGCTGTGCAAACCGAACTTCCGGCAGATGAACCTAGAGCCCTTGGGTCGCAACCTCATCCCCACGTCTCCGCCCCAGGGAAGCCCTGGTCGCCAAAGGAAAATCCTAAACGTGGCCCAACAAAAAAGGGGTTCTCCGTACTTTGTTTCCGAATATGTTCCATATTTAGTCCACCCCAAAATAGAAAATATGGATGTTGTTTGATTCTGATCCATACTTAGTCTACACTAAACGTATTTTCTCCGAAGGGCTGATGCAAGCTACGGGGTCTCTGCCCGGCTCTAGCTCCGAGGTCGGAAGGGGTTCCGGCTGAGTTCGGGAACCGGGTGACCCCCTGCTGAGACAAACGAATTGGCAGTCACTTTTGTGGCCTCAAACGTAGTTGCCAGACGGAAACCCCTCCAAACACAGAAAAACACAAATTGGCACCACCCGTGTTTTGGGTTTTGAGTAGCCAGTGAAACGCCTCCAAACAAAAAAGAAGCAAGGAAGCAACCCACTGCTTGGTTGCCCAAAGGACCCAGAAATAAACGGTGATCGCCTTTTGGGGCCGCTAAAATGATTGCCAAAAGGGAAAACAAAAAGGTCAGGTCCGGTCGATTCACGTGAAAGTGAGACGTAGGTGTGGGTCAAAAATAGGCACCCATTTTGGGAACCCTGGTTGATGAAAAGGACTGAAACCTGTGGTCCGGTGGTTGAATCTTGACCCATACCCCTGTGGTCTTTTTTAGGGGACCCCTCAAATGATGGCTTTCCTGTTGTTTTCCCTTTACAACCACCAACAAGGGGTACCCTCAAAAAATTGGTGGACGCAAGTTCTGCACATGATGTCCACCAATTGGTTCAAAATTTGGTAGACACCCCCAGCTGTGGTTGCGGCTCAAAATGGAATAGCCAGGGTCACGCAGGCAGCCCGTGGTTCCAGTATTACCCAGACTCTATTTGTTGCTAATGTTTGTTTCAGCCACAGCCATGTGGTCATTCTTTGGACCCCGCAACATGGTGGTTTTGCTGTTGTTAGCTTGGACAAACGAACAAGCGGGGATTCGGATGGATTCCTTGTCGCCATTTCCCATCTCAAACTTAGTCAGGGTGCATCAAACGGGGGACTCCCACCCTATCCCTGGTTCTCACTGTATCCCTGCCAGTTGGTTTCCCGGATTAGGCGAGGTCCTCCAGAGAGGTTAAAATAATTTGGTACCCGATGTTTTTTCTGTGGTCTATTTTAGTAGGGGTTCCCCTCCCAACCAACAAAGGGGAGAGAAGGGGCACCGTTCTGTAGTTTATCTTAGCAGGGGAACCCTCCCCCCAAAAAGGGGGACTCCCACCCTATCCCTGGTTCTCACTGTATCCCTGCGAGTTGGTTTCCCGGATTAGGCGAGGTCCTCCAGAGAGGTTAGAATAATTTGGTACCCGATGTTTTTTTTCTGTGGTCTATTTTAGTAGGGGTTCCCCTCCCAACCAACAAAGGGGAGAGAAGGGGCACTGTTCTGTAGTTTATCTTAGCAGGGGAACCCTCCCCCCAAAAAAGAAACGGTAAAAGGGCACCTAGCTGGGGGACCTAGCCTGTTGTTAGAACCCAAACCCCCCCCCAAAGTAAAGGTGAGAAAGGGCACTACTGGGAAACCTAGCCCGTTGTTAGGGGGATGTGGCTCTACCGAAGAGTTCCTCCGGTCTTCCAAAAACCGAGGCCCTCGCGGCGATGCTCATCCGTGCCGCCATGTCGATCTGCCGCAGGCACTCCTGAGGGAACGACAAGTCCGGTTTGGGTGGCTCGTCGTTTTTTCGGGTTGGACGTCCTCAAAATGGTTCTCCCTTCAAAACGGTTTTTAAATAGGTTTTCCTGGTGGGTTGCCCGGAAAACCACCAAAAAGAAGGTTTCAAAATTAAAAACAAAACAAAAAACACACCCGTGTGTCTCCGTAGTTTTGCTGAGGACCCTACTCACCTTGCAAGGAAATGATCTATAGAGGGTTCCTCTCGGGGCCTCAGGCTTGGCAGCTTTGACAACTTGCTGTGGAGCTTCAAAGGAGCCAGGGGCACGTCGGATGGGATCGAGGAACTCAAGGCTGATTTTTTTTGGGCTTGCAACCTGAGGACATCCACATCACTTCTGCAAGGGCCGAAAAAGACCTGCGAATGTCTCCCGACTTACTGCCCTGCAAATGACATGAAATCCAAACACGCCACCATGTCTTGCAGGTCGGCATGGAAGGCGTCATAAGTGTTAGCATTCATTCACCTAACACCACCGCCAATTCCGACCAGTAACCATGATGGATTTGGACAGGACTGAAGCCCTTGTCGGCAAGTCCGAATATTCCATCTGCAAACAATCTTCAAAGCCTGAAATAAGAGATCCTTGAGAAAAGGACCTCCATCGTGTTACCTATGCCATGCCATAGATTCCACTGGCGAATTCATATTTTTCCCCATCAAAGTCACCCCTCGGGTAGGGGAAAAGAAAACACTTCCCGTTTCCGGCTTTGAGCCCCAAAACCCACCTCAACAGCGGCCCCCAGCTCCATCAGGTAAAGGTCGCGAGCGACGAAACCAAAACATCGGCGCCTCGAAGGATGTGACGACATTGTCCCAATGTCGCACCTGGCAATCGCAGCGGAACCACGCGATGCGACAACGAAAAACGTGGCACTGCGTGGTTGCTTTCCCACAAGAGGGTTGTCTAGAGAAAACACCACGCGGTATCACCATTTCATAACAAGATCAAGCAAACAACACGCCACGTGGCATCACCTTGGCATAAACAGGTCCAGCAAACAGAAACGCAATGCAAGAAGTGCTGATGCTACAGATTTTGGCTGAAAGAGACAGCTTTTGCAACAGACTCTTGCCTCCGCAGTGCTGCTCTGTCCAGCCTCCCCCGCACGCTGGCGGTTCCAGCCGCTCCGTCCGCCCGACGGCCATTCTTGGCTGTTCCAGCCGCACCCGGCGCAGAAAACGACGCGCCCCGGCGAAAACGCCTTCCTTGCTGATGCAGGGCTCCTCAAAGAGGACCATCGTGCCATGTGTAAAATGTGCAGCGCCGTGCCGCGCCGGTCAGCGCCATGACCCGTTCATAAGAAGGTTGACTAAACAACAAAGCAGCGTGGTATCACGCCGCTCTAAAGCAGCAAGTGTGCATTTGTGACGAGACATTGTTGCCCACTGAGTAATGTTCTTCTTGACTGCTTGGATACGTTTGTAGAAAGGTACGGACGATGACAAGTTGTGATTCATAGTTGCGACTTGTTGCATGTGTCGCACCTGTGTCTCAAAGAAGGGACGTGTCCAATGTACATCAGTTGACTAGACTGTTCTCGAAACCCAAATAGATCGCGCATCAACTTGCAATGTTGACGGACAAAGGCTCCCCAACTCAATTTAGGCGGTCTATAGTATCAGCCATGCCAAACATGTCTCTAACTTAAGCATATGCTTTGACAGCAAAACCTCCAACCTCCATAGTGTATAACATCAGTCAGTAGTTGCACGCCACCATCAAAATGGTTTCTCCGGGTGTTGCCACTGGTGCTTTTCTGCTGCTTAGCAGACCGACGCACTGGAATCCGAAAGTTTGGATCAGGGGCGAGCCTCAAATAACCCAAGCGCGGTATCTCCCCATGGCATGAGACTCGGTACCTTACTTCCAATCAACGTGCAGGCCTGTCAGCTATGGATGTTGGGGGGAAAAGCACAACAACCACGTGTTGGACACTAATCTGCCAGGTACCCTTCAGGTACTACGCTTTCTAGTTGATTTTCGGATACCTGGGCCATCTGCTTCTTCGCCACAAAAAAAGTTTCAGGCCTTTGCCTTTCTGGCAACCCACGGTCACGAGTCACGTCTCCCAAAACCAAAACGGCGCCCTCCGGAAACGAGGAACAAATGAGGCCATGTTGTGGGGCTCTGGTTTGGGACTGGTACTCGAACCAAGATCAATGTTCAAGTCTAGATCAGGGGAGCCACAAAAAGGTTCCTTCTCTTGACAGATCAAAATCTAGAACCCCTTGGTTAATTTTTGACCATCCCATCTTCTTGGTTGACGTTGAAAGGGGAGCATTTGATTTTTAAAGTTCAGTGAGGGATCTCAACCACCAATAAGCAACCATGCAAAATGTTTCCCAACAACATTGCCCCCACACCACCCCACCACCCACCCCCGACCCCCCGACCTGCGTTGACCCTTTGGAGGCCATCGTCTTTGACCCGTTTGCTGGTTGAACACCAAACCCTCCCCACCCCATATTTTACCGCACGCCCATCCGCCGCACGAACTCCCCCGCTCTCGGGGCCTTGGCGCGCAGCACCTCCCGCACCACCGCCCGCCGGTTGGCGGCAAAGGCCTGGCCACGGAAAAAACGGCGAAGCCAAGACCCCTGGAAAATAAGACATATGACCAGCTTTTGCTTGAGACCCCTGGACAAAAAATGCAATGTGTCCAGTAGTGAGACATTCCCTTTAAAACCAACCTTGAGACCCCTGGAAAAGAACATAATATAATATATATATATACGTCCAGTAATTAGTGATTAAAAACATCTTTAAAACCAGCAGGGGAATCAAAACAAAGGTACCCTCCCGCCCACTTCGCCATGGCAAAGTTAGACGACACGGTACCTTCAAAAGGAACTTGATCTTCCAAGTAGCACCCAGGGGGCATGTTTGGAGGAAGGGTATCAAAATGGTCTACCCAAACCCGGGGATACAGGATATACCTGGGCACACCCGGAGTCATGATCCTTAAATGGGGTTGCCCCCTAATTTGGGGACCCATTTTTAAAGGGTTTTTGGAGACTTCAGCTATATACCCAAAAACATGTACAGAATGCCTAACGTTCATCTACCGGGGTTTTGAGAATGTGGCTCAAAATGGGTGTTCCTTTTCTGCAAGTGCATTGCTGGTTCTCAGTAGAATCAACGGAGGTTTTGGAATCGGAAAGGAAATCATCAGTTGGGGAGATCCGGTTATACTCAAAAATATTAGGAAAGAATTACATACGAAATCTTATTAAGATAGAATTATTATCACATATATTTAATAAATGCGTATTGCACTATCTAATTCTTCTTTGCGATATCGTGGACTTCCAACTCTTCAACTATAAGGACATGTCCAAAATAAACTCCAGTCTGTGTCCTCATGACAAATTCCAAAGAACAAAAAAGACAGATGAAGTGGTTGTGAACATAATGACATCCACGTATATTCAAAAAATGTACAAGAAACATCAGACATGTTAGGAATGAATGACATGTCAAAGAGTTCAATGATGGAAACCAGATTAATAAAAATCGAGATGGAATTATACATGCGAACGAGCCACCCATTGTGGGCCCCAACACCATTCCCCCTGCCCGGGACCCTCAGCATTCAGCCTCCAAGGGCAGCTCGTTGTCCTGGACCTTGATGTGGTTCGAACCTCCGCACATTCGCAGAGACGTGCCCAGAGAAATCCACCGCTGCCTTTTTGGACCACGGCCATGGGTCAAAATCCAAATCCCGTACCCCCAGTGAACATCCCAATCCCAACTAGACTAACATGGGTGGTGAATTCACCTACCCCAAAATGGTACCTTTATGAACCCATATGGGCATGGCTCAAAATGAAAGAGCTTCCATGCTTCAAACGCTGCATGTAGAAAAAAAACTGGACATTACAGGAAGTGCAAGCTGCCTGAAACACACCACAAACAAATGCCGATGGATGGGATGCTTAAGCGCCTCTAGCAAAGACCTTGTAAGTTGCATTCAGCTCATTTATCACCTTTAAGCATCATCCCCAAAGGAAAAAACACGTCGAATTGGCGCCCAAAGGCTGATGTCAAAAACTAACAATAAATCGACGAATTGCTTAGCGTCGACCGGATGTGCATAAAATCCTCGCGCGGATTCGCCCACGAAAACAGAAACGAAGGCCCACCCGTCTGGTGGTACCTTCTACATGGCTCCATGATGGCTATAACCTGATTGAATGAAGCGGCTCCGAGCAGTCGACCTCATTTCCTGCCAAACTTAATGAATAGTAGTGCAGGTGTTTAGTTATGTTCCATGCGCCCTACAGCTCGACTAATATGAAATCAGATCAGACCCCGGTCTTTCGACCTGAGATCAAGCACCTCGGCTCCCCTTTCAGCCCACTCAGTCCTAGTGGGACTAGCCTTGAAACTAGGGGTTAAAGCCCAGGTTGCCAAAAAACCTTTACTAACTTGGTGAATTTTGAATCAAACATCCAAGTGACCAGTCTTGAGGCCAAATACGGCGACTCTAGGCACCAGAGCGATGTTCGGGCCCCGAGCCATTGCGCTCATTGTACATCGTCCAGACCATGGGGATGTCCTGTCGAAAGACACGACAGGAGTAGCGTTTCCGATGAAACATTGGCGCGCGAAAAGGAAAAGGTGATGTGAACGAAAACAAAAGGGCGAAAAGGAAAGGTAATGATATATATATACAATATCTATTTACTAAAAAACAGGAGCCAAGGGACCTTACCCCCTCCCCACCCCTCCCATTTCAAGAAAAGAAAAGTACCAAACGCATAAATATCCCCCCCCCACTGTGCAAGCCTTCTTGGCCGCAAGTTTGGCCCCCTAAGGTTTCCAAACCTCGCCCTGGTGGCTCTTTGGGGGAAGGTCCCAACCAAACCACCGGCCCATCCACCGGCATTTTGTGCTTCTGGTCATTGCTCCAAGCACCAAAGAAAAAACAAGAGGAAGATATGGCTGTGGGTCAAAAATAGGGTAACCCGAAAATGGTAAGTGGAAACATGGACAAAAACATCTGCGCTCCCCTGGTGTTTCAAGATTGACCCACCCATATGAAGGCCAACGCCTCTCGCGGCGTCGGCCGAACCTTCACTTTCTGTGGGCCTTCCGGGCAACCTCCCACCAGCAAAAAACCCAAGTGCGAGCGTTGGTGGTGTGGTTTTGTGCTGGGAGTTAAAGCCTTCATATAGAAACCCTGACCTCACCAATCCAATCAATCTTTGAGGCATATCCCCCCCAACCTTTGGAACACCCCCAGAATCGCAAAAAAGCCATCCACCTGGGGCTACGGAGCGTGTGGTACCTTCGGTTCGCTCAAAAACCAGCGCAGCACCAACGCAGTGCCACCCCCCCCCCAATTTGCGACCTCCCGCCAAGGCAAGATCCTTTGGCAGAAGGGGAAACATGCTCCAAGAAGGGAAACAAGTTGACAAGGGCCCTCGAGCTCCAAAACGGGCGAGCCCCCGACGCGAGGGAACTCGGAGCGCCTTCTGAGGGATCACCTTGGACAGGGCCCAGCCTGCAAAGGTCGGCGGAAACGGCGGTTGCAGCTGGTGAAACTTTACAAACAAAACAAACAACTACTGTAAGTTGGGGGTAGGTTGGGGGTAGGTTGGGGGTAAATTGGGGGTAAATTGGGGATAGGTTGGGGGTGGGGTTGGGTAGGGTCGGAAACCCCTGGGTGTTGCGTGCGATTACCCCAATACCAAAGGCAGAAAATGGCTGGCAAAGAACAACCGGCTCATATCTGTTCAGGTCCAAATAACTGACCCGACTCAAAGAAGAGCCAACGTTGGGAAAGCGTTTCCAACGCGGGAAGCCGTGGGCAATTCAAAAGCTTTTGACACTCCTCGTCACTGCCACATTTGCATGAATCATATAAGTCAGCTGCACTCATTTGTTTTTCATTCCTCAGTTAAGTGGGAACCACCACTTTTGTTTTTTCTATCCTGCGTTGAGTGGGAACCACCGCAGAAACCACAACCAATTAATTCAGCCACCAGAAAACCGCAGGTTTGAGTCCTTGTGTCCCCAGATTTATCAGGCTTCCATTTGGGGTTACCCTATTATTAACCCACGCCCATGGTGATGTCGATACTTCCCTTTCGGCCCAAATTGGAAGCCGAGGCAGTGGGTCTGTGAACAGATCGCTGCATCCGACGCGAGGCAAGAGGGAAAGTAGCTGGGACCAGTGGCTTTCCATGTGCTTGATGGTTAGTATGAAGGGTACTTGCAGCAAGTGGCGGGTGTAAGCGCGCGCGCAAGAAGTGTTTGTCGAACCCAGCAGCTTTTGGACATTCAAATCCCCAAGCCAATGCACGCCGCCAACTGAGTCATTCATTTAAAGCCAGGGGGTCCGAAATCAAGACACCCCGACCTGGTGATTTCCTGTGTTTTCTCGGCTCGACTCGGCCTAAGGTGCCATAAGCCCGTGCGAAGTCCACGTTGTTGTCCAACTGATCCACCTTGTTCAGGACAACCTCAGACCGTACGTGGCCATGTTGCTGGGTGCTTTCCACAGGGTGTCTGCAAAATCCCACAAACTACCACTCCTGTGTTGGCTTGCTGTTGGAAACGTCAAATATCCTGGGTTAATTCGGAAAATCAAGCATTTCTGGGTTCTTCGGAATCCGGAGATGCAAACAAAAGGCTGGTTCCCCTCTGCACGTGTCACCCAGCCGTCCATGGTTTCCCTACATGCCAGTGGGGAAAAGGATCCCTTTTCGGGTACGAAAAGCCCATTCCGGCCGCTCAAAAGGCAGCTGCCAGCGTGCCAGCATTGAGAAACTGCAAAAAAATGGAACTGAACTGTTTCCTAGTTGGTGGATAAAGACGTAGAACCACGAAGGCGGTCATAGCCAGCGCTGTTATTTTTTTTTTGAAGGCTACAGAGCACCTGCCTTTGGGAGGGCCCCCAAAACCCGGACATATTGAGAGCTTGAGGGACCTTGGGAGCTGCGACCACCCGAACTCTAGGTGAATTTCTTCAAACCGCATAGTTTTGGAGCAGACCCCCCCCGCAAACTACTCGACTCACCCTTTATGATGAAGGTCACTGGCCTCAAAATTTAACATGTGCCTTACACTAGTTTGGAACCACCAAACATGGCCAGCCCAAAGGTTTAACAACCCTTTTGGTTTCACCTGCGCCCCAAAATCGGTTCGGTCCCCTTCGCCTCCAAAAAATACGGGCGCCACCCCCCAAAAACCCGTTCCTTCAGCCTCCGACCAGGAACTTGTGATCCAGTCCGGCCAGGGACTTGGTCAGCACCTCGCCGGCGCCCGGGATGGGATCCCCTTCACTGGTCTCATCTGAAGTTTTCGAGTGATTGGCCCGGAAGAGGCCCGGAAACTTGAAAAGTGGTTCAAGTCCGGAACTCAGGGAGTGAGTGGTAGGTTGAAGGGCCTTCAGGAGGTTGAAGGGAAACAAACAAACCAACCAGTAGCTTTGGCAGCCCAGCCACGAACTCGCCGCACAATGCCAGCGGAACCCGAACCCCGAACCCTCCTGAAAGCTGCTCCAAGCCACCCCAGAGCTTGTTTCAGCAATGGAATCGCGACTTTTCTTCCGCGTGTTTTCTTGTTTTGTCGTGTCATTGCGCCGTTTTGCAGGCATGTATTCAGACACGCCAATACCCCACCTCTTTTTAGGGTATGATGCCAACCCCTGACAACAAAGCAAGGTAAATACCGCGGGAAACCCGGCTCTTCAAACTATGTGTTTTGTTGTTGCTTGTTTGGTTTTTAAGAGAGTACTTGGAGTAGTACTTGGGTGAATATAAGGATGAACTACCCCTGATGGACAACGTGGAAGATCTTCCACAAATACATCTCAGTTGGACTTCACATGCCATTTGTTCAACGCGCTTTCTGTCGGCCACAGTCATAGTGTCGTCAGAATCCTTATAAATGGTTGCCTAATGTTGTCTAAATGCTTAGAGGGTGAATGACCATCCCTGCCAACCTCAAGTTCAAACATATGGGTGTGAATTTTAATTAGGCACCCTTTAGTAACATCATTTAGGTGGGGATTGATGTCCACCCACCACTTCTCAGCGGGTTCCCTATTAAAATTCATAGCTTTTAAGGGGGTGTCGCTTATCCTTTTTAGGGTTGGTTGAAAAATGGGACACCAAAAGGACAACCGAAGCCATTTCGAAGGGCAGGCAGCGGCTTGGTGTGTCTGCTCGAAAAAACAACAATATGCTGGCCGGGGTGGACGGTTGTTTTGGTTGGCTTGGGTTGGTTGGTGTCAAGGATGGTTGCTTGGTTTGGCTGGTTGGTTGGCCTGGGTTGGTTTCATGGTTGTTTTGGTTTGTGGGTTGGTTGGGTGATAGCATCTTTCGTGTGCCAAAAGGGAAAAGCGCGCCTCTGAACTTGGCTCGGATTGGGGGGAAGCAAACATGTGCATATTCGAGGGCTCGGTGTCCTAGGGCGTTGCTTGAGCTGGAGAGTGATTTCGGTGTCCTGTTTGTTGGAGGGTACTATGTTTGCCTTAGTTAAATGAGAAACCAAACGGGAAATCACCCAGTTTGTTTGGGGGGTGCCCCGATTTTAAGACACACCCAGTTCATTCACAAGCCCAAATATTGGGATCATGGAGCTGGAAACCTTCATATTATGTCGGCCCAAACCCCAGTAGATGAGGTCGTAATGCGAAAAAAGCAACCCAACGAGCGTATGACTGTAACAGTATGTGTCGCAATGGGAGACCCATTTTCCCAATTTTCGAGTGGTTACCCGTTATATCAACCAAAAAGTGCTTCCTAACCAAAAAAGAGAGAAACACACCCGTTTGTCGCGCAGCCCTGGCTCAGGGGACCCGTTCTCTCAATGACTTCGTCATACTTGAAGACCCTCGGATTGTAAAGGCCGTCGGGAAGAAGCATCTTTCGCCTTTGGCTGAACTAAGAGGAAACCCGCCGGGTGCAATCCACTTGGCAAACTGACACCTACCCCTGCCACTCAAATCAAAGTGACATGTGCCTGTCGGGTCTGCAATGCCCAGCAAAAGAAAAGCACGAGACTCCTGACTGAAGCTGGGTTGTCTCTGGGGAAACAAGTGGGTGGTGTTCCCTTGGTTTTCCCTTGGCGAAAAAAGCAGCTACCCTCCGACCACTAAGTCCCGCGATTCGGCGCTCGCCGCCTTGTACGTTTTTATGTTTTTCGCGAAAACGCATTGCGAAACCGCAGATAGATTGTGGCTGGATGCCGTTCAGGAGCTGTCCAATCTTTTTCGGCCTTCCGCAAGGTCGAAAGGTGACTTTATGATAAATGAATTGAACATAAGGGTTGCCTATGACGGGTAAGGTCACAAACCAAAAGCCCTTGCGAGGTCGCGATTGAAATTCGCCAAATCAGGTAAAGTTAAAAGCCACAGGAACAGATAAAAATCGGAGTTCAAGATCCGGTGCCTGTAGCTGCAAGCTGATGCCAGGCAAACAAAAATGGGAGCTATAGTTGGAACCACCTGGTATATATTGCTTGTTCGCTTTGGGGTGTGCCTCAAACGATCACTTCCATGAAGGTGTTTGGCGCTGGGGAATGACTCGTCACCCACCTGAACTGGAAAACCCACAAGGTGCCCGTCACTTCTTGTGGGGATTAGCCCCACGAGTCACTTGTCAGGCTTTTTGTTGGTCAACATGACCTGCATCAAAGGACCAGAACAAAAAAAGAGAAGGCATCCTCCTGGCAGCAACCAGACCTTTCTGGACTCTATATACAATCCCAGTGCTTCCAGGCAAGCCACTGTAGGGAACCATTAGGGAACCATTCATGCAAACCTAGAGGCAAATTATATAAATAACTACCTACTATGTAGTGATTTGTAGTGGCTTGCGTGGATGCACTGGGAAGCGGCAGCAAGGCAACTCAGCTTTGTGCTTCAGCTGCTACTGCTACTGCTACTGCCGCTGCTGGAACTGCTACTGGACCGAGCTCGATTCAGCTTCTGCAGCTGTTTCTCGATCTTTCGCACGTCTTGCTGTGCGGTCTTCAGCTTCTTCCTCTCCATTCGTTCCTCGTCGGGCGAATCAAGCCTTCAAGCATCTTTACACCACTGTTTCCAAGAAACAAAAACACCGTTAAAGAAAAACAAACTTATGGTATCCACGAAACAACAACATCGTTTTAGAAAAACAAATCTGTTAGGGGCCCTTTTGGTGCCAATGATATTGATAGCTCCTCATCTATCTACGGGGTACTGTTCTGCTTCATATTTAGCCTATCTCAAAATCTAACACAATGCTAGAGGAAACCCCACGATTGTTCAAACAACCTCCTTTCGGCTTATGTTTAAAGGGAATCAGTTGGTTGCAACACATATGGCCCAACCCTACTCCTCCTTCTGCATTTGCAAGGCCAACTTGTCCTCCTCGGTCTGAGGCCACTTGCGCTTCCGCCTCATTTGCAGTTTCTTGGCGGCCTTCTTCTTCTCCTGAACACGAATTTGTGGCACCACCCTACACCAAAGCCAAAAGGAAAATGGCGAAGGGCTACCTACTATAGTGGTAAGCACGCTTCACTGGATTAGTCCATAGAATTGCAACTGAGATTCCAATGAAAAGTCTTGCAAACGGCTTCCCTACTGTAAAATAATAAGCTCAGGCGATATCCCCAACAGCACCCTCCAGAGCCCTCCCAGAACCCTGGTGGAACCCTCGTTGGAACCTTACCTCAGGGCCGCCTCGGACTACCCCGGAGCCTATCTGGGCTGAGACCCCAAAGCTTTCAGCTGTTGAGGAAAAAAAAAGTTCCCGATGGTATCACAGAAGTGGGATTCCCAACCGTTCCTACCTAGGCGGCTGCGTGGTACCCGTTTGGGGTACTGTATGGGTTTGTCTCCAAATGAATAAATAAAATGGAGTTCCTTTTGGCTTCCCTCAAAACGACCACAAAAGCAAGCTTCTCTTGTTAATTCCCCATGTAAAGGGGAGGCCTTTTGATCGGTATCACACAAGTTGGAACCAACATGGCCATGGGTCAAAAACCCGTACCCCCAGTGAACATCCCAATCCCTATTAAAATCGACTAAAATGGGTGGTGCACCTAGCCCAAAACGGTACCATTGGTCTTGACCCGCAGCCATCTCACTCCAACATACTCCAACAACCTGCCTTCGCCAGTTTCTCCCTCTTCTTTTCCTTCTCCCTCTTCTTCTCCTTCCGAATCCGACCGGATGCCGACCGAATCCATTGTCGGGAAACGCAAAGAAACCTAATTAACACTGTAATTTGCAGAAACTCGGCCTGGCTTGGAAGAATCCCCTACCCAATAAGCCCAACTTCAACTTCCACTTCCCAGATGATGGAACAAGGGAGCCGACCAGGTCCTTCTTCTCCGCTTTTTTGGCTTTCTTCTCCGCCTTCTTATCTTTCCTCGGATCCCTATGGCAATGGGTCGATCCCTGAGGGCGGACCTAGGCGACCTAGGGTCCCATTTGTCGAGCCCCCGAACGGCAAAGTGTGATTCCGTTTTCATACCGAGCGCCTTTTTTTCAGTTTGGGCTCTGCAAAGCTCCCAGGAAATCACAGCTAGGCTCGTAACGCTCAGTGACCCGCAAACCATTCGCAGGCCAAGAACTACGCCCCTTTTGGATGGATCGAAAGTGAAACCAAAGGCGGCCAAGTGGAGTTGAAACCAAAGCCACTTCCAGTTACCATAGGCAATCGTTTTAGGTCACAAGCCCGATGGCCATGGGCCCATAGGGCACCCCCTTTTGGTTGGTTTTCAAGTTAGAAACCCTTCCCACAAAAAGGGTTAAGGCACCCACTGGTTGCAACTGGGGACTGGGACAACTGGAAGCAACTGAAGCAATGTGTGTGTGGCTTGTTCTGAGGGTACCCTTTTCGGCTTTGGGAACATGTCCAGGAAAAAACAGTGCTGTTGGCAGGTATTTAGGCACACCCGCAGCGAGCTGCGGCCAAGCGTCTTCACCTTCCCTCCCGGGTTCTCCAGATCCTCCCTGACCTGCTTGGATTCATCCGCCAGGCTCCAGACCTCATGCTTAACTTGGCACAACCCCATTCAAATTCTAATCCTTCAGGCCCTAAGAGGCCATATTCTGGGGTATGGGTTTGTTGTTGTGGAGGGTGCTCCTTGTTTTCTTTGCACCAAAACCAACTGGACGACCACCATCTTGGGGTCCGAATCCAAAAACCAACGCGAGCGCCTCGACCCCACGCCACCTTTTCGGTCGTCGCGCGACCTTCGCCGAGGCGCGAAGTCGCCTTTGTGGGTGGGGAAGGCCGTCCGCTTCGCCAGCGGCAGCACCGAGCCCACACCCACCACCTGGCAAAAAACCAAAAAAACCGAAGCCGGCCACTCAGGTCCGATCCAGGGGCCACGAATCCAGTGGTTTGGAGATTTTGTTTTGGGGAATACCACTACTTGGTGGCATCCCCAAAAATCGAAAGTCCAGAAACTTGCAAAGTGAGGAACCCGGCAGGCCGCATGGCTACGAATTTCAAACATCAGACATAGGTGGAGAGGAAAATGTCCACCAACCACAGAAAGAAGGTGGTTCCAACTCTAATTTTTTATCGCCATATCTAGAGATTCAATGAGCCTCCGGGAAGATGGGTGAATATAAATTGGCCTTCTGGTGGACATCAAATGTACATGGGGATGTGTGTGTCTACCAATCACTTCTTTTAGGCGGGGTTTAATCATTTTACGGACACCACGGAAACAACAGCTCAGTGGATTCCTGTTGTCACCATAGGTAACCCTTCGCCATGTTCTTTCAAATGTTTTCAAAGGGTGGGCTTTGGGACACGGAATCTGGGCTCAGAGAGCTTTCTTGTGTCTCAAACTGGGGAGCCCCACCAAAACAGATCCTCTTAAAAACAGCCCCCTCTTTGAGGGTAACGTTGGCCCCATATTCAGAAACCATATTCCGTCCTATTGATAGGTCCCCTCCAATAGTGAACTCCTACCCAAAAAAGATACATCCCCCATTCCGCCAAACTTTACTCCGAATCTCCCAGTACCTCAAAACAAAGACGCACCCTTGAAATTCAGGCGATCGATTCGATTTCACCACACGCCTTCTCTTCCTCGTTCAGCGTGTCTTCTTTTCCCTCCGCCAGGGCTCGTTTGGTGCGTAGTGCCATCTGAATCACCTGCACGAAGGCAAATTCGACTTGTCGAACAGCAGTGCTGTGGGGTCCAGATTTCATTTAGGGTGCCCCTCAAGTTTGGGCTAGTGATCCCGGATTCATCAACCCCACTTGATTAATAGGGGGGTGTCCCTGGGTTTTAATGGGGAATCATCACTTTTGGAGGGTAAACACCCCTCATTAATAGGCCGGGTTTAATTATTGTGATGGCGTCAACATTACTTGGTATTCTTTGAATAAGCAGGCCCCGGCAGCACGATTTTGGGTGGGGAATCTGGTTTTGCGGGTAGGCAGGTGTTGGTTTCCCGATAAGCAAACATCACATGTTTGCTGGTATGTCCAAAAGTGATGAATCCCCACTAAAAGACAAAACCCCGCTATTAATCAAAATAGGAGTTTATTTATCCGGGGTTGCCATTGCTGCTGAACATGCTCATTGCCTGCAAAACGGACTGCAGGTACGACACCCATGGAGTATCGGGGCCTTGTTTGTAAGGTTGCCCAAAAGCTCCACAATAAGTTGAGAAACAAAAACCGCGAGAACAACCCAAGAAACCCCTTGAGGAGAAATCACCGCGAGAAAAACCAAAGGAACCCCTTGAGGATCCGGTTTCAAAACGGGTCGATGGATCGATCGATGGATCTCAAAACGGGTCACGGATCGATGGATCGATCCCGCCTGGGAGTCCGGGTCGAAGGCGTTGTCGTGAGCCGTGGCGGCCAGGTAGGCCTCCTATGGCATGAGTAGCGAGGGAGGCGAGCGAGGCGAGGCAGGGGAGTTTTGGAGAAAACCGGGGGTGGGGGGGGGAATCCCTCAACGGGATGGCTGGACCTGTTTTTGTTTTTGGGACCTTCTCCTTCTTTCCCTCTGGCCCCTTCCCCCAATAAATTGCTGCGTCGAACAAACACCGAAACCGCTATCGCAAAGGCTAAAAGGGCTGGTGAGAGGCAAAAGGGTTCCCTATTCGTCTGTAAGGAAACCGAGCCATTTTGCTTTTGGGAAATTTCCCAAGGGGGCGGGGGCGGGGGGGGGGGGGGGTTCAAGGCAAAAGGGTTCCCGAAGGCTCCACAAGGACGCTAAGCCATTCTTGGGGTCCAGGGAGGGGTTCCCTAAGGCTGCCAAAGGAACGCTAGGGCTCTCAACTAGACGCAACTCCCAAGAAGAAACAAACCAGAACAGGAAACCAGCCATGTTAAGAACACCCGCTCTGCAGATAAACATGGAACCCGAAATGGCCAATTGAGGGATCTCTAGGGCCTGATGCTCGGGCTTCATGTTGATTTGCAGAGGAGCAGGCAACCCCCTCACAACATGTGGATTGTGGTTTAACCATAAAGTTGCTTAAACCAATGAAAAAACTACCGTCTCAAATTTTGAGAATCGACATGTTTACTTTAGACTCTGGCAATCCGGGCCCTCAAATATGGTGGTTCTCGAAGTCGTCGATATCATGTTGTATTATGTTTGAAATTGTTGCCTTCTTGTTCTTTTTGGGGGGGTGACAGATTGAATGCAGTTAGCCACTGTTTAAACATCCTCTAGGTCCTCCAGTAGAGATGATGGAATAAGGGTTCCCTTTTTTCTGTGGTTTTTTTTTCTGTAGTCTATTTTCTGTAGTCTATTTTAGTAGGGGACCCTCCCAACCAAAAAAAGGGAGAGAAAGGGCACTACTGGGGGACCTAGTCCTTCTTTCCTTTCAGTTTTTCGGGTGTCCCTAAGAGTTACTTGCGCAATGGCCTGCACGAACTCGGGCTGATCGTCGAACCTCAAATCGTGGGTCCGGTTCCTGGCCAGCGGAAGGGTCTCTCAGAACGGCGTCGGTCCGTCTTGGGATCCCTGCTAAAAGCAACAACCTTTAGTGGGCTGCCCTCAGATCCCCCGCTAAAAGTTCAACTTTTAGTGGATTAAATGGAAACTACCACTAAACACTAAAAAGCTAAAAGGCTAAGAAACCAGATGGCTGGGAGCCACCAAGTTTAGTGGGTTAAATACGGAAACTCAACCACTAAGCCAACTAAAAAGCTCAAAAGCTGAGTGCATGGCTGGGAGCCACCAAGTTTCTCAAATTTGCTTTCCGTTTGGTTTCTTCTAAAACCACACCAAAAGGGGGTCCTTTCATTTTGAGAAACACCCATCTGGTAGAGGGGTGGGATAGGGCTCGAATCGAGCTTCGTCTCCAATTCTGCAAATCATTGAGGAAAGGCGCTTCCACGCTTTAAACACGACCTTTTCCAAAATTCCCAAAGGCTCCTGGGGCTTTCAATGCAAGACCCGACCCCTCCAAACACCCGCTTCCTAAATCAAACGAATTGGATTATCCTGATTGCTTTTGAGTACAAGCCAGCGCCCTCACAACCTTCGCCCAACCAAGAAGCTCGAGGTGTAATCAACTTGCTGGTTCTCAGGGAAGCAACGTTTGGGTTCCGGGAATGAAACGATTGGGATCCTCTTAGGAAACCACTGGCTAGTTTTTGCATGGACCCCAGTTGTCCGACCCAGTTCCTCGCAAATCTTCAGGTGGCCAAATGTGCCGCTTAGTTTGGCAGGCTAAGTGGTTCACCTGGATGTGGCTCAAAAAAATGATATTTAAGTGCCAGTGGACCGGAGGGTTTTTGCCTTCCATTTACCAGGGCGCCCTTTTGGGCCCATTTTGGAGCCACACCCCCAGGTTCTTTTTTGCCCGTGGCCACTGGAAGTTAGTACTAGGGTTGGGCTAAGAGGTTCCTCTGATATGGGCTGTCCGCAACCACCAGAGGGGTACCCTCACAAAGAGACAGACCCGCATGGAAGTACAAAAGGATCCAATTCCCAAAGCAAGGCTCTGCAAACCCCCCTGAACAGGTGTTTCACTTGCCACCCCCTCCAAAAGAGAGAACCTGTCCTTACCCAAGGAACCTCTCAAACAAAAGGGAAACAAGTGCCACTGAACAACTGGGGCAACCAACTCCCAAAACCTGGTGGATATGCCACCCATGCAATCAGGGTTCAACTTATTCTTTGCGGCAACTCACAAGTTTCCAGTAAGCAGGTTAAAGTTAACGATCCCAGCAAATAGCCAAGAATCGGAATCAAAAACAAAGGTGACCAACATGCCCCAACCCTGACACTTTTAGCCAACCCAAATAGGGTACCGAGCCTAGAAGACGAGCCACCCATGGACAAGACCAGCTTTCCTCTGGGTATGCCAAACTGGTCCCTGGAGAGTTTTGGCACCCTTCAGGGTGGGACAAATCATGGGACGGACGTGGACAATCCTCACATCCAAAAACTCATAGGGAGAGAGCCGTGACCAACCAGAATTTTTAATCGACGCTGAGGCGCGCGGCGCGATTGGCGCGCTCACCGAAGAATAAAGAAAAAGACAAAAAAAAGGAGAAGAAAAAAAACGGGGGAGAAAAAAAAAAAAAAACGGGGGGGGGAAATAAACCGAGGCGCTGCTTCAGCGCGATGGACCGCGAGGGCGTCAGCTTCCCGGCGCTCCTTGCCTTCTGCGCCCAGGCCTCTTCGATGGCCCGCGCCTTCCTCGGCCGCGCAGGCGGCGGTTTTGCGGGGTTTGAGGTCGACCCCCTTCTTGGTGGGTTTAAAAAACAGGGAAACCCACAGTGAACACCGGAAACATAAAAAAAATGGGGGTCATCTCCCTCCCCCAACCAAAAAAAAAGACGAGCAAGCGCCGGCGATGAATTTCCATTCTTCGGCCGGGTCGCTTGACGCGGTACTCGTCGCACATGGCCTGGCGCTCCTCCAGCAGCGCCACCCGCGCCGCCGCCTCCGCCGCGGCCGCGCCGGGCTTCGGGACGATCCATGGACCCGAGCCTCGGAGTTGGGAGTTGCCCGGGGAGTGGCCCTGGGGTTTTGGGAAACCAATCATAGTCTCCACTTGTTCTTAAGGGAAACCAAAAGGAAGCCAATGATAGTCTCCAAATTTCGGCCGGGAAGCCAAAAGGAAGCCAATCAGAGTCTCCTTTTCTTTTTTCGGGATTGGGAACAGATAGGACTGAGCACAGCTTCCTTTTGGCAAGGAAGCCAAAGGAAGCCAACCATAGGGTTCTCTGGCTGGTTCGATCAGCAGGGAATGAATTGGAATGACTCCTTCTATGAACCAGTTGGCTTCTTTGTGTTTCCCAAAGGCATTCCAGGTGGCTGACTCATGATCTTGGTTCTGGCCAAAAACCATGCTTTATGTGTCCTTGAAGGGAACCCAGGACGCTGAGTTTTGGGGGCAGGTTCCTTTTGGTAAGGCAGGGAAACCAAACGGAAGCCAACCATAGTTTCTCCCATTTAAAGGGAAACATCTAACCACTCTTGGCCAATTCAAAGGTCTTTGCTTATGCAGATAGTTATTTTGCAAATGGGTTGACACCTGTGGAAAGATTTTGCCTTTGGAGTCTGGGTGCTGATGCTGACCAAGTTGCAGCTGGTGACTCTCACCCCTTTTACTCAATGGTCGGCCTCCTCGGGATTGCACTGGGGAAGCCCAAATTCAGGCTCTATCTGAATCTGGAAATAGCCCGGGATGGGGTAACTTCGAAGTGGGGTTAACTCCAGGGTGCAGGAGAGCAAAACGTTCATTTAGGTACAGAAGTAGGGGGACTCCAAAATGGTTTCTCTTGATTCCCCTTGAACCAACCTGAAGAAGGGTACCAAACCCATTTGGGTGGATTTTTAGGTGGTTTTGGACCCCTCAAAAAGGCCAGCCGGTTTTCCATGTGGTTACCCTAAACCACATCATTCTTGACCATCCAACAAGGCCAACCAGATTTCCATGCGGATTCCCTTTTGAACGCTTACCGCCAAAATGGGGATCCCCTAAACAAAAACCGACACCGAGCCGCTGGAATCCAGCGAGTTCCGCGCCATACAGAAGTCACCGGCCACGGCGGCAGGGTGCGGCCATTGGAGCAAAACGCTCTGCACCCAATCGCCGTTCTAAGACCCTGTCAGAAAAACTAGTTCCTCCGGTACAGAGGATAGAATAAGCTTCTATTTTAGGGAAGCCCTCAACTGGGGACTTGGGAGACACTTGTTTTACCAAATGTCAATTGAGAAACTTGCGACAAAAAAACACAACACATGAAGGGAAACTGAGATTCAAAGTGGTACTCACTGTTGGGGCACACACACCAATTGAGAAACAATGTTTAAAATACATTTTAAAGGGCCTAGATCCAATGTCCTGGTTGGTTTGACCATAAAACCACTTCCAGATGGTTGTTGGTTTCACATGCTCTGCGAGCTGAATGCGGGATCCGACATGAGATCGTCTGCAAGCTAAAGGACCCAACTTCTTCAGGTCGAAAGCTCGGCTTCGGTTTCATTGCGGGATTGCGGGTGGTTGCAGATCACTGCTCAAACCCACAGGCCGAGGACAGTGGCACGGCAAGATGAAACCATGTGCGGTTTCACCAAAGAGTTTCTCCATTCCACAAGAATCCCAGAAATCAAGGACTCCGGTACAGGAACGCCAAGCTCGTTTTACCCCCGAATCGGTGAACCGGCCCCACGGGAGCTTGAGCCAAGAAGCAAAGCCCAGCTTGTGGGGCGGAGGGCCCTGATTTGTGGGTTTTAAGGGAAACAAACGGCACAACTTTCCGGGGCCGTCCAAATCCCAAAAAAGGACACACCCACATCAGGATTAAGTCAAAAATCACTGGAAGGACAACACGGTTGGTAACTGCTTAAGAGAAGCCAACTTGAAAACCCAAACCATGATCTTCCCGAAGCCAAATACCTAGTCAGCCCACCGGAGGGTTTTGGGAAACACAAGCCAACCGGTGCAAATAGCGTCTGGTGTCTATCATCTACCCTTTGCTCAGATGCCCAGTGGATGTCCATGGGCGAAAAAAAACAGTCTCGGCATCTTTCTTTTTGGTTGGTTGACTTTGAAGAAATCGGAGCCCTTTTGCTGATCTTTCATCCACCCTTTTGCTTCTCTTTGGCTGCATTTATGCATTGAGGAAGCTCCTTCCGGAAAAAAATATCAGAAGGAAGCGACCCTCTGGTTGCCGCTGGGTTTTGCTTCTCCGCCGGGCGTCTCTTCCCACACCCGAAAAAAGCAGCGCGCCTCCAGGGTCTCTCCCGTGGTACCGGGCCTCGGCGCTGCGGAACCCCGCGGAGGTCCACCAGCTATGTTTTTGTTGGAGTTTTACAAAACTGCGTGACCTAAGGGTCCAGTGGGTTTAGGAGCTTAAACCCTAAACCCTTGGTTACCTGAGGGTTGAGGGTTTAGGGTTTAGGAGCCTAAACCCTAAACCTGGACCTGCCATAGCTGAAATCACTGTCTATGTGCGCTTGTCTTGCAACTTTCGAAGGGGAAACCACTCAGCTCGGGCCTTCCTCCCAATCCCATCAGACATTCGACAGGCTTCCCTTTCCCCGATAGAAACATCAGCAAAGAAAGCTCAATAGCTATGACCTAGGTGATGTTAGTTCCTGTTACTTGGCACACCTCAAGCCCTCTCGTGCCCTCGGACGCGGGTCAACAAATCTACGAGAAATGGCAAAACCTCCGATTTGCAACTCTTTGCTTGTGTGGGTTTGCATCGATTTATTGATCCACCCCGTCCAACTTAAACCCGGTCGAGATGTATGTCTTTGCTAAGGGTACCTCTGGGTTGTTGCTTTTCGTGGGAACGTTAAATTCCATGCTGAGAGTAAGAAAGCCGAAATCCATCTTGGGGTACTGACTCCAATTGTTGAAGAACCATACCTCGCTTCATGAGACTGAGTGAAAAAGCCCAAGCTGATTGTCTGCCACTAAGTGTGTCTTGCCAAAAGTCTCAAAGTCCATGAACTCAGTGAGTTCAATTAATATCGCCTTAACAGCAAGAGGAGAAGGGGATTCCTATGTCTTTTGTAGCTTGACCTATCCCTTTGGCTGCCCATGGCTTCGACCGAGGCATCGGCTTGTCGGGGTCGAAGAGCAGCAAGATCAGGTCCGAGCGCTTTGCCCACCACCGCCTTCGGTCCATCGGCGGGTGCTGCTGGGTTCGGGTTTCGGTAGGCGGAGCCCAGGTGAGACGCGCGGTTTCTTCTCTTCTTCTTTTTTTTGGGGGGGCCAGGGTTTTTTGTGGGCGGCATGGGGGGGGAGGGTTTTTAACAGTTTCACTTGAGGCAGCCAAGTTGGCGTTACCAGCGCTTGGTCCAATAAAAGTACCTCAGGAGCTGTTGTTTTGTTGAATGGGTGTACGTTGGGCACCTGGTGGTGTCTTTTTTGCTGAGCTTTCTGTCGAGCTTGCGCTCGGCACTTGTTGAATACCAATATCATGGAGATGGGTTTGTTTTCGAAGGGTTGTGGAACCCACAACACCGACTTCGGTGTTCTGTTGGTGTTCCTTCAACCCCCCGCAGCAAAACATGCAGGAATCAGGCTGTTCGGACTTAGGACCGTCCAGTGGCTAGCTGGCTGTTGCCTGGAAACGTTCTCATTTGCATGTCTTTGAGTCATCATCAAACCTAGGTATAACAATTGGTGGACCCAAAAAGCACGGTCATCTAAGGCGGATATCCCCACCCATCTATGGTTGGTACATGGCAATTCTCCCCTGCCAGGGTCCTTGGAATTGTTGAAGGCAGCTGGGAAACTAGCAAGACTTCGGGGAGTAAGTCAGCGCCTGCCTTTCTGAAGCTTACATTTCCACCAGAAATTTGGAGAGACTTTGGAGACCGGGTGGGTACTCCCAAAGGCCACGGGCTTCAGGGTCGGTGCTTGTGACGCTGACTTCCTTGAAACGTGTGACTCGCCTGCTATCAACTATGGAACCTGCTTGGAGGGCTGTGGAAGACTAAAGCGACCTGCCCACTTCTATGGAAAGAGCTCGGAAGTCGGCTCTCCCATATATGCTCCCTAACTTAAAACAGTTTTTGGCCAGGGATCTGGAGAAGCTAGCCGAGAACCAAATGCCGGTCTGCGTCGCGCTCCAGGACGTTCATAAAGCTTCAAGACAACGCAACAACACTGTGCTCCTGTTGTGGTTGGCATTTCGCGAATTTCCCGCAGAATATATAGAACTCCCATGTAGCTGGCTTCCATAGTTGCAGGGAGGTACTACAAGGGGCAAACTAAAATACAAACACTATTCGCTTGTGTTGCCAGAGTCTGCTGAGTTGACTGGCCAACATCAGTTTGAACTCTTTGGGCCTGTACTAAGCTGGCAAACCTACTACGTAGGTCCTCCAGTAGTGAGGTTCCCGGATAGAATAAGGGTGCCCCTTTTCTGTCTTCTATTTTAGCAGGCTACCCCTCCCCCAAAAAAGAAACGGCAAAATAGAGATGGGCACCCAAAGGCTGGGGCATCTCGCCCAGCCAACCCCCACGTCGCAAGTTCTCGCCGGCGACTCGGAATCGGAGCCGAGGTCTCAGGTGCCCGGACACCACCTCCACGAAGTTGTAGCCCCGGGCCTTGGACGTGGTCTGGTTGT
>CAUJNA010003421.1:452354-497354 GCA_963377175.1 Effrenium voratum
AAATGGTACCATTGGTTTTGACCCACAGCCACATGAGGAGGATCCGTTTGCTTCGGAAAGTGGCAACCTCGACAAGTCTAGCTGCACCCCCCGCCCCCTCCCCGAATCCCCGGAAGTTGAGAGCAAAAGGTCGATCACCTTGAGGTTTTCTGGAAAAGCCATGGGTATGTGTCAAAACAGGGGTGCCCCAAACTGCATGGATTCCTTTTGGTTTCCCTTTGAACCAACCTTACAAAGGTGCCCTCAGGAAAAGGTAGACCCATTTGCCATCTGGGGATGTCTGTTTTGGGGACCACCAAAAATGGCTTCAACTTTCCTGCAGGTTTTTCCCTTCAAAACCCAAAACCCCGGGTAACTCCAAAATCGACTTCCGCCGCCCATCGGGCTTCCAAAGTCGACGTTGGGGCCCCAGCACGGAAGGCCCGATTCTCCGCGCAGCCAGTCAGCGTGGGGCCGTCCTGTGCTATCCCCTTGCTGAGGCTCACGAAAGTGTTTTTCGGGTGTTACGGCCATGGGTCAAAATCCAAATCGGTTAGCCCCCAGTGAACATCCGATTCAATCCAACCACGAAAATCGGCTCTAAAATGGGCGGTGAATTCACCTACCCTAAAATGGTACCATTGGCTTTGACCCACAGCCTTACGACTCTCAAAAGGCAAGTGGAAACCGTCCGTTTCTTGGGGTTGCCTTCCAAGGTAGGTTCGGAATGGTTTATAGGGATCATTCCATTTCTCATTCCCTCATTCCCTACTGAGCACCAGCAAGAAATTTTGGGAATCCCTAGGTTCATTCCCACATTCCCTCTTGAGCACCAGCAAGATCTGCCCCCATATTGTTTCTAAGTTACCCACCAACTGACCCCCTCATGAAGTATCGGAGACCTTGAACTCTCCGACTGGCTCAAGACCCCGACTGCTGCTTCACTTGAACTTCTCCACAGGTTGACATGGAACCCAAACACCCACCCTGAAAGAGGAATCTCCATTCGGGGGACCCGTTTTTGGGCTCCATGTTCACTTGTGCATCATTGTGGCGCCAGCCCATCTTTAGTGACACCGGGCAGGTTGGGTCATGAGACACCGCAAGCCGACATAGTCCCAAGCCAGCGGTTGCAAACCACCTCAATCTGCTTGCTGGTTGAAGATAAACTGATGGACGCAGGGCGCAAAGTGACAAAGGCAAGCTAATCGTAATGTTGACCCCGGCTTGATCCAACCCCTGTGTATTAGTATGAGGGCGTTCCCCTCCTAAAAGTGATGATTCCCCACTAAACCCAGGGACACCCCCCTATTAATACACTGGGGTTGATGAAAATACGGGCTCAACATGACTGGGCTGTTCTCAGATCCCCCGCGAAAAGCTTCACTTTTAGTGGGTACTACCACTAAACACTAAAAAGCTAAAGGCTAAGGAACCGCATGGCTGGGAGCCACCAAGATGAGACAAGTCGTGTTGCAGTTGGGAACTGAAGGCATCTCTCGGATCGATCCGGTCCTCGAATTGCTCTTCCTCCTCGCTCCGCTCGAGGATGGTAAACCCGTCGTCCGTGGGCGCCACACCCGTCCTCGAAGCGGCCGAAGGGGTGAGATTTCCAGGGGAAAAAGCGCCATTCTGGTTTTTGGCGCCAAAAAAACATGCGTTTCACGAGGGTTTTACAGGGGTCACTTGGTTTTTGGCGCTAAAAAACAC
This sequence comes from Effrenium voratum, assembly GCA_963377175.1. Classification (NCBI taxonomy): domain Eukaryota; class Dinophyceae; order Suessiales; family Symbiodiniaceae; genus Effrenium; species Effrenium voratum. Next base: position 454,044 of record CAUJNA010003421.1, read on the forward strand.
ACACTTTCTTTCATTTTTTTGGGGTGTTACAGGCGTCACTGGATTCCCCTAATCACAAGTTGATCAATTTGCTGGCGGTTTCCCTTGAAACGATCGCCACTTTTGGGAGGTTTCAAAAGGGACCCGGAGGAAAGCCCGCAAGTCGAAACTGATTGCTTCTCGTTTCCATCACCCGAAATGAGAAACCCCCAGGTAAGATAGGAGTCCTTTTAGGGGAAATCGATGGCCCTGTTAGATGATTGAACCACCAGGTAAACCAGGAATCGCCATCTAGTTTTCTACCAAAACAACCAAAAAGGACACCTATGCCAGGTAAGCATACACAACCAGCAGAACACGCCTGGAGAGTTCCCAGGAAAGGGGTGGCCGGGCTGGGCCACAATTGAGCGCCTGAAACCATGACGTTTGGTTCTACCAAAGTACTTGACTAAAATCAACAGAAGTCATTTTGACGGCGCTTCATATAAGTTTCTGGGCACTGCCGATACTGAGTTTCATACGCTGAGCTATTTCTCACCCCATGGGTGGCTTTCTTTTGGCTTTCTTCTAACAGCCCAAAGAATTACTCTCAAATAAACACTCAAACATACACGCACACACACACACACACACACTTACACACACACACACACACACACACACACACACACACACACACACACACACACACACACACACACACACACACACACACACACACGCACGCATACGCACGCACGCACGCACGCACGCACGCACGCACGCACGCACGCACGCACGCACGCACGCACGCACGCACGCACGCACGCACGCACGCACGCACGCACGCACGCACGCACGCACGCACGCACGCACGCACGCACGCACGCACGCACGCACGCACGCACGCACGCACGCACGCACGCACGCACGCACGCACGCACGCACGCACGCACGCACGCACGCACGCACGCACGCACCCACACACAGACACACACACACACACACAGGCGTCGTTTTTGCGGGTACCCTTCTTTAGCTGCTTTAAAGGAACACCAAACACCACATTTACTTACTTCATTATTATGTTGTTGTGTTTATTCATTTTCTTTTGGGGGGGGGCCCTCCGGCTCACCTAACTGGGGCGCCAGGCTCTTGCACCTGCACTCCCATCATGCGGTTGATGAAGGTGGACCTGAGGCTCGAAAAATCCGCTGGTGGTATCACTGGAAGATATTCCATGGAAGGATAAGGGATACCCCGCACAAAAACACAAAGAACAACTACGGATATTACCCCCCTCATGCCCCCCCCCAAAAAAAAAACAAGAAGAGAAGAAGTCACCTTTGAAGTCCAGTCCAGCCGCACAAGACGCACACAAGGAAAAAAGAGGGGTGCAACCTGGGGTCAAAGCCTGCTACTGAAAACCAATGGCTTTGGATAAGTGACCCCAGCTTCATAAAAGGGCTGTGTTCCTCGCAAAAGCAAACCGGATCCCCTCCAAGTAAAACACTTCCTATTGATCAACCGAGGCTTCTGCTAAACTCTGGAGCTCACCGAAACCACAAAACGGCTCACCTCCAACTGGAAAGCGAGCTCGGCGGTGAGTGCAATCACCAAAATTCAGCCTGGCTCTTAGAAGGAGATGAGGGAATGACCCCAACCATCCAACTGCTGGTTTCCGTTCATGGGGATTTGGAGCCTCGGTTCTTTCCCAAGACTGCTGCTTGCCCCGAGTGGACACCGTCCCCCAATTTGGCAAGCGGTTTTCCCCAAGACCTTTGGGGGTCCAGAAGCTGACGGGAATCACGGAGGGTGATTCAAGTTCATGGAAGGTTAGCCGAATTGAGTAAAGAATGTTGTACATACAAGCCAACAAGAAAAGGAATTAGGCAGGGCCTTTGCTCTCCGGATTGACTACGAGGGACCTGGCGGGAGTAGAAGTTGAAAAATGTTCTCAACGGTTGAAATTTCGCCTTCAACTCTCCAATGCAGGTTGTCGCCCTGGATCATATGAGGGCCTGGATATTGTCATGTTCCTCCTATCTGCCCGAATTTGGCTTTCAAAGCAGCGCACCCCATGCTAATCGCTTGCTCTGCAACAAGCATCAAAGTGCACAAACTCTCTTGGGAGAAACAAAGGAAGGCAGTCTGTCCAATACAGAGCTGCCCCCCACAAAAAAAAGTGGTGTGCCTTGCGGTGTCTCCTTAAAACCACTCAAAAACCGGGTACCAACCCCAAGAAAGACACGAAAAACCCCACCCCGGGCGCAACCTACGAGCCACTGGGGCGCCCCCACTTGCCGGAGGAGTGGTTCCCGATCATCAGCACCGTCGGCTTGCACCTAAGGCTCGCGCCAGGGGCTGCCACAGATCCCCTTTTTCGGGTTGCTGCCGTTTTTGAGTTGGCGAAACAATATGGCCATGGGTCAAAACCCCGTACCCCAGTGAACATCCCAATCCCCACTAAATTAGACCAAAATGGGTGATGCACCTATCTCAAAATGGTACCATTGGTTTTGAATCATGGCCATATAACAAATGCATGTATACTAAGTATATCAATGGAAGCAACCGTTGCTGAATGGAACAAATGCATGTATATGGAAGCAACCGTTGTTGTGCATTGCATGTGGTGAATCAGCATTTTTGTTAACCAATACAATGGAACAAATGCATGTATATGGAAGCAACTGTTGTTATGCATGTGGCTAATAAGCATGTACCGGAAAAGGACAAACCTGTCCGCGCTTGTCTGCATGTCGGGAAAGGAACCGAACCAGATCTTAGATCTTGGCTTAAACCGTAGCGTGTTCCTTAAGGCTTTCCCTGCTCACCTTGGCTTGAAGGGAAACCAAAAGGAACCCCTGCAATTTGAGGGTCCTCCTATCTTAAGAGAAAACATTGAAAGGGAGGTCAAAGGGAGGCCGCGACGTTGGGAACCACCCCTGTGGGTCCCTGGACCTTTAACTGTAAGGACAAATCGCATTTCCATAGGCTGGACATACCCGAGAAATGTCCCAAGGGCCGAGTAAAATTTACCCCAGCCACAGGAAACCAAGGGGCCCGCTGGAGCGAGCGATGGGTGGCTGACAAAGATTGCTGGGGTGTGCAGAGAGACACCCCCTTTCAATGGGTTTGAAAGCCAAAAGAAGTCTCCCACAGCCCCGTTCTGAACCTTTAGACCCACACATGGGTGGCTCCTCTTTTTTTGAGTATGCCCATTTTTGAGGTTTCAACGAAGGACAGCCACCATGCTGTGGGCTCCCCAATTTGTTGGTTGGTTGCAAAACCCTGAAGTGTCGCTCAAAAGGTAAAGTTCGCATTTCAGGGCACCATTGTTACCCATGTGAGCATCACTAAGGTAAACTATGCAACCCTGGCATAAGGATTCAAGATTGATTTTGAACAACCCAGGAATTTGTTGTCTCACAATTTTAGGCTAGCCCCAAAATGGGTGGACGAAGAACACCTCAGTTGCCCTCCCACCAATTGACATGGCACCTGACATGGGAGTGCCTTACAAGAAAAAATGTCCAAACCAGGACCCCCCGAACATCGGGTTTCATGTGAGTTGGTGGGAGGGTAGTTAACGGGGACCTTTGTTCTTTCCAATTCATCAAAGCATGTCTTCAGAGGACAACTCTGATTCAAGCTTAACCAGCGTGCTCACCACCGCTTGGCCAGAAAATAACTTCACTGAAAATCGTAGTTTCAGATTCTGATTCTGATTTTGTGTACCCCAAAATAGAAACGCATGTTGAAGACCCCAAGCTATTGGCTGTTTGGATTGCACCGCTTGCCGGCTGCCGGGGTGCGGAAAGATGTGCAGGTCGAACCTTGGAGCGGAGCAAAGGGCAGCTTAGCCCGGTGAACCGTGCCCATCCGCGAATTTTGAGGAACCCGTCACTTGGAGGTCCAAAAGGGGAAACCTTTTAAATTTGAATCTTCGTCATTTGTGCCATGGTAAGTGCAGCAATGTGGGTCGTGGCCATAGTTCCCTGAGTAGGAACCCGTACCGTAGTCGCCTACCCCGTTTGAAAGCATGATGACCATCGCTGCCCGCCCCAAGTAAAGGGGGCTGTTGATCACGCGGCACTGTTGGCACTCCTACCAGAAGGGCCTAGACATGGGCATTTGCTTTGTCGAGGCTCGGTAGCACATGTTGGGAGTCACCGTTGTGTAGAATGGCAGCGGAGTACTTCAAAATCAAATCACCTCCTCGTGATAGCGCGAGGATGTGTGTGTAATTACTTAGCCCGTTATATTGGTCTTTCTTTTTTTTCGGGGACCACCCAAGTCGCGGGTTTTCCTTGTAGTTTCCCTTGAAAACCTTCCAAAAAGGGGTACCAACTCCAAACAAGACGAGCCACCCATGTGAAAAAGCACCCCGCCAACCACCTCGCTTTGAGGCAAGCCCAATCTAGGGGCTCCCTACATTCCCCCGCCTTTAAATGGGCCAAAAGGCAATGCGCTATCGACCAGAAAGGGACATGTAGGGAGCGTGTCCTGAATCTGGAAGAGACACAAAGGGAAATTCGCGTTTCACAATACATGGGCGTGTCTGTTTTCTTGGGACCTCCCAGAATTGAGTTTTCCTTTTAGGCTCCCTTGAAACCCAGCCAACAAAGGGCACCCTCAAAAAGATAGACCCATGCGGAAAATTCGGAGGTTCCTTTGGGCCTGAAGGGAACTCACTTTGGCCAACCAAAAACGGAGGCCCGCTGCATGCCGACTGGCGCCAGCCATTTTCCAAGTGGTTCCCTTGGCTTACTCTTGATCCAGTGGGTTGCTGGGAAGTGAAGGATGGCACTTGACAGAGCACATGCTGCCCTAATCCTCCACACCTTCAAACTAGCCACCTGAACATCTCCTTAAACTATACTAACCAGTCCACTATCCTTTATAGTGCTTCAAGGATGGTTTGTGGGGTTAACTAGTATACATGTAAACTCAAGGCTTGAACCCAACTGAAATATAGAATGGCTGGCCCAATGTGGATGGATAAGTTTCTTTGTGTTTTGACATCACCTTCTGGCAATGCCATTCTTTCTAAGTGAGGCAACTTGTTGAGGTGGAAGGTTATGCCCAGCCCCACTGACAGTGACTGAGAAGCTTTGTGGCTCATGGCCATCTCCTTCGGACTGCATTTACCTAAAGAAACCGCCGGCAAAAAAAACACCGGGGCTTTGAAAGGCAAATATGTTTGTTTTGGAACAGGGGCTGTGTTGGTTGGTAAATACAGGGCAAGAGAGCAAGGTAAATATGAAAAGGGGTGCGCAAATATGAGCAAGATAAAGGTGCACCACTCTTTGGGGGGGTTATTTCCCAAATTTGGAGGTGGTACAAACCCAGGTCAGGGATTGCATTGGGTTCCAACCACCATCGAAACAATGGGGGAAAATGGCACCACCAATGTCTATCCAAGGGAAACCAGAAGGAATTCGGTAAATGACGTCCACCATTTCGGGACCTCAATTTAACTTCACACCCGCCCTCCATTTGCGTAAGTCCCCCGGAAACACTGGCATATGTCCAGTGTAGATTCCCTTTAAAATCAGGGACAACATGTTCTTAAGCAGGGCTGTGGAAAAAGACAACTTCTGTAATACAACAAAAAGGGCATCCCAAAGACTACCTCCCCCCCCAGTAAATTCCAACTTGCATCACTGAAATGGTTGGACAAACCCCGAGTGATGCCATAACCTGTTCTTGAATGGTATTAAAATGGTCTACCCAGAACCATTCCAGAATTTTCAGACGGCCGCAGCCGCTTCTCTAGGTCTTCCAGAGAGGATAGAAGAAGTTGGTACCCATTTTTTTCCGGTAGTCTATTTCTAGTGGAGGGGTCTATTTTAGTGGGGAAACCCTCCCAACCAAAACAGACGGTAAGGGCACCTAGCTGGGGGACCTTCTGGTCGGGAGTATCCCTTACCAACCTTCGTCTACCGTTTTGATCGACGCCTCTGGCCCCTGCTCGAAGGGTCTACCAGGCAGTCGCTTATCGATGGGCACGATCACCGTGTCCTCCCGTGGGGGATGGCTCGACGTGTGTGCCTGTTGTGTTTTTGTTTTATTTGGGGAGCCCTTTTTGAGGTTGGTTTCCAGTTTCTGTCTTTTGTGTTGTTGTTTTTGTGTGTGTGTTTTTTTTGGGGGGCCTTTTTGGGGCTGGTTTCAAGGGAACCCACGGGCAAAAACGTTGAGTTGCTAGGAAGAGCCACATTTGGGGTTATATAAAAACAGGACGCCGCTGCCATTTTAGAAAATGGACCGATTCCTATTTTGAGAGACACCGAAACCAACGCTTGGGGTTGCTTTTTGATGTGAAACCAAAGAGCTGGCCGCGCAGAACATGTCGCTCTAGTTGACTGTAGGAGCGGAAAGCAAAACAGACAAAAAGGACTGTTGGTGATTTGGGGTTGTTGCGTCATTTGAGCTTTGCATCGACCTCCAGGCATACAGCTGGCAAACCGACAGAGCTATAGATTTTCTTTTGGCCGCCTTTGAAAGCAACCCCCTTTTGGAGTGCACTCAAATAAGTACTTGGCCGCCATTTGGTTGTCACCGGGGTTATAAACATCTCTGGGGTTGACTGGGTTAGACGTAACGAAACCTTTTGTTGTGAGACAAGGTATCAGCCCCATTGTCAAGACTTAACCCTAGCCTTTTGGGACGTTTCCCTGTGGCTTGCCTGCAAAGATGGTTCCACGAGAAACCTGATTCGGGAATTTGTGCTTCAATCAATATGGCGCACTGTGATTTCCGTCAATATTGATGGGAAAATGGGTTGCTTGTAATATGTTTTCCGTAAACCGTACCCTTCAAACAGAAACCTTCATCAAAAAGGGGCAAACAATCTATGGGTAGACGACCTGAGCAAACAATCATAGTTGACCAACAACAAGTCAGGGATCCCTATGAAAGAAACCTTTATCATGGGTGACATCGCAACCCCCCCAACCTTACCCCACCCCACCCCACCCCACCCCAGCCCAGCCCAGCCCAGCCCCACCCCACCCCACCCCTCCCTTCGCTACAATTCGCCCAGATTAAATCACCCAAACTGGGTTGCTCTTCTTTTCTGATCAAAACGTTTAACCTTTCGTGGGTTTACTGAAAACAAAAAGCGCACAAGCATTGCTTCCCAACATGTCCCAAAGGATTCGCTCACAAAGACCAGCCTGAAATATTTCCAGAGCCACACTCCAGACGCCACGCGCCACACGCCACCCACGCCTGCAGCCAGGTAATGGCTCTCTCCAGCTGCTGCTGCGCCTTGTCCAGTTCCAAATCCTGCGGTCAGCCCCACATCTCATGAGTCACAATCAAAACCTGGTACAACAATGGTGAACCCAGAATTAGAACTGCGGCCGCAGCAAAATTTTAGCTGGGACTGCCCCATACCCCGGGTTTTGATTGTGGCTCACATGGCCCAGTGCATGCCAGTCACGCCACCTTGCTTACCAATTATCTTCCAAGAACATCTTCAGGTTGGTGTGAAGGACCAATGCCACTTGTATAAGAGTACATATTTGTATAAAATGATGAACACATCTCGTTAGGTAAAAATAGGTTATCCCCCCACTGTTTTAGATTCCCGCATCAACCCGGGGAGTGGAATACTTGGCAACAGGTTTGGAAGAATTCCAGGAGCTGTGCATGCTGCAAATCAAACAGGGGGCGATGAAGTGAGGGACTTCAAATTCCATTCCAGTTGTTCCACACGGGAAATGCGACTACATTCCAGGAGGTACCCCCTCCCTACATTCCATGTGTAAGGGTAAGGGGTTGGGGATCCTGACAGGCAGATCTATGCGAGTGCTTGAATTGGTGATCTCTAGCCCACCAAAGCCGTGGTTGCAAGTCCCGTAGGTGTTACAACCATGGTTACTAACCACTTTCTAAATACCCGGCCCCTTCACGTTGACAACCCACTTCATGTACCTGGAAAAGAAGGTAAACACGGGAACCATCCTTCACAAAGAAAACATGATTTGGCAGGTTCATCCATAGGACTGTACTTTTAGCCCAAAAAGGGGTGGGGGTCGTGTTAATCACAAGAGCCCAAACTCGACGTCGGCAATCCCCGAGACAAAAGAGCCAGAATCTTTTCAGGGTTTTGGTTGCAGTCTCCCCCTTGCCTAGATCGCATTTTGATCAATTGGACCAAATCAAGGCGATGTTGCTGCCAAACACTTTCTGGCTCTCACTGAGGAATGCGGCATGAGGAAATGTCTCTGCGTTCATTCTAAATTCTAGGGACCCCAAACGGTTGTCCCAAACCATCCAAATTCCATACTTGGAACAAGCAAGAACAAGGGAATACCCCCCGGGGCTCGGATGGATAGCTGTAAAACATGGGGCGGCCCCTTTCTGTCATCTGGGCTGTGTAACTGTTAGTGGGTTGAATAGAAACTGCCACTAAACACTAAAAGGCTAAAAGATAAGGGGATGGCCGGGAGCCATCAAGTCATAGATTGGGTGATTCTCAGCTCCGTTACCCTCTCGCGGGAAAGGGACATCCCCCAGATTCATCAAGCGGCTCATTAGTGCGCCAGGATGCGACTTCATCTGCCGGGCTGTCCACAGATCCCTGCGAACAGTTTAACTTTTAGTGGGTTAAGTGGATACTACCACTAAATCAACTAAAAAACCTAAACATCTAAGAAACCGGATGGCTGGGAACCGCCAAGTTATGGTATTGTCGGTGGACACAATGTTGCTCCCTTCAGGCGCCTTTGATCTACCACAAAGGGTCAGGTTGCAGGCGAATGCTCAGCAAGTTGAGACGTATTAGCATTTGGGGGGCTCTTGGCAGCTGGTAGTCCTCCATAATAAAAAAAAGAACACTCGAGCAACCATTTACCTTCCCAGAATATGAGTGTCCAAGGTACATGGCTGTGGGTGAAGAAATAGGTACCCATCATGGAACCCATGGCAAATGGCAACCCTGGCTGGCACCGGATTGGTACGTGCTTTTTCCAAATGGAATTCGCTGCGACCCTCGACCAAGCAGACTGGGTTGTTCAAAATTGGGGGGGATACCACTACAAGAAGAAATTGAACAACTCAGCCTACGTGAAAATGATTGGGCTTGTTTTGAAATTCAGTTTACCATGTGTTTTTTTTCGTTTCTTCTTGTCGGCCTCAACGAACCAACCCGTTCCCGAACCGGCGAATCACTGCTGTCGACTCGAGACTCAGGATTCTCCTGCAGGTTCCCCTCATCGGCGAGCCTCGGCCCAGCCCAGGCCAAAGCGTATTGCAGGGATCCTTACATTATACACCTGAACATTGCCTTGTAAGTCGTGTCCCTTTATTTTGGTGGAAAAAGCCATGTTTGAAATGGGCAAAATGCTTTTTTTGAGGAGCCCTGTATTATGACTATCAATTGAACAAAATCCCTCGGGTTTCCCTTGAAAACGGATCAGGGGTTGTTCATGCCCATTCTGATGTCCACAACCATTGCAGACTCTGAAACCCCCAAGATTCATGTTGGCGTTGCCGGCGTCGTAAGACCACGGTTGCGTAGGGACTGAGCAACTTGAACTAGGGTAGCGCGCTACTTGGTGTGTTGCAAATCCTCTGCATAGGTTCACTGCCTACTCTGAAGCATGTCAAGCGGGTAATTGCTGCACATGCGCGAATTCCGCCTACATGCTCACAAGCAAGTGCTTCATAGTTGAGTGTTGCATACTATTCATCCCGTTCTAAGCATGCAAATATTCATGCAGACCCAGACTTATGCAAAAGTTAAGCAGAATTTGCGCGCGGGCGCCTGACTGATGACCATTGGGAGTCCGCCTAGAAGTGCACTCGTCTTGGGTTCAACATCTACACAGGCAAGCTGATCCGGTCAAACAGCCGCAGCCGACCCAACAAGGCAACCCAAAGCGAGGAACACAGGCAACATGGTATTTTAGAAGTTAGAACGCCCTTGTTATTCTCTCAACTCTCTGGGGACATGAATAAACCCCACACAGCTGCACGGCAAACCAGCAACGCTGCACCTCCACATGCTCTATCCTCCACTGGCTGCGCGACACTATCTGACCTCTGAGTGCGTCGTCTGCTTCTCTGACGGCTCTGACAGCTCCGGCCGTGGGTTTTGGGGGCCACAGCTAAGCATTCCGGCGAGTAGGGCCGCTTCAGCCGCCGGAAGGCCTGAGAAGCCGGGGGGGTCGGCTGGCCAAATCCCGGATCCCGGATCCCAGCAAAATCCCCACCGAGGTCCGCCAGGTTTGAGAGGTTCGAATAAGTTGGTACCAACTTTTTTCTGTAGTCTATTTTAATAGGGCCCAAAAAGGGTAACAGGGCACTACTGGGGGACCTAGCCACCAAAGGAGTGTTCTTTTGGCCAGACCAGTTTTGCTGTTTTTTTCCCCAGATGTGGGTTTTCCCCCACCGAAACTGTGGTTGTTTCCCCACCAAATTGGTGAACCCCCGAAATGGTGGGTTTTCCCGTTGGGTTCATGTGGGCATGTGTAAAAAAAATACACCAGCATTGACCCCAGATAGCAAACAACTGCACCAGCACCCCAATCTGCATGCCTCCTAGCACCCAGCCGTCAATCTCGCAAATCACTTTCCCCTCTTTATTAGAAGTTAGAACCCCATAGCTTTCGGCTATCTGGGGAAAAACACGGAATCGGAGGTCCCAAAATGGATTCCGGTGATTATTTGTTGCTCCAAACATAATATGTCGTATTTCAGTCTACCCTGAAATCCAAAAGTTGTAGAGGAGACACCATTGCGGGTCACCCAAGACTTTGGGATGGCTCGATTTGGCGAGCTTCTCATGAACAGGCAAAGGGTTCCATTTGTCGCTTCGCCATGTTCCTTCCAAGTTGAGTGGGACAGCCCTTGGTCACCTACGCTGAAATAGGCAAGTCTAGCATGAGAACCCAAGCTCAAGGTGTTCAATTCCTGTGTGTTTCCCGTAAACCAAGGTGAACCAGGTACCCCCAAAAGCCACACAGCCAAAAAATACTGGGTGTCTGTTGTCCCAATTTTCATGGGCAATCAAATCGGTGACCTTTTGGAAAGACACATATCTGGATGGGTTTCCCTGGCCAATGGAATAAATAGATCCCGTCTAAACCAGTGGCTTACCCAGGGATTTTTAACCAAACGAATCAATTGGACACCGAAACGCGGACGGGTTTCCTCGCTTGGCCAAGTGGCCCACCGTGGACTCTGAAAAAACAACTCACCTTTTTTGGCAAACAAATGTCTAGGGGTAACTTCCCCGTTCTTTCCAGGGATCCTTCAGAAGCCCACCAAAACCCTGGGGAAATGGCTGGTTTTTGAAAAGAACGATGGCTGAAAAGAATGGGGAATCAACCCCTAGAAAATGTGGCCGTTTGTGTATGCCCTTGATATGGCGCTCAAATAGACGGGGACACATTCCAGTATCCTCAAACAAACCTCTGAATGGTGGTTGAAGGGACACCCGCAAAAGCATCTTTGAAAAGCCTTCAATATGATTCACCTTAAGGGACACATGCAGGGCATCTGAGCTGCTCAATGGCTTCAGCTATAACATCCCATCCGATGCTTCATGATCCCGATGGGAAAATTACGGAGGAAAAGGCCCAAATCGTTTTTACCCTGCCACCAAGTAACATGGAACCTGACAAGAGGGTCGTGGAAGACCATTATTCTTTTACAGGGACAACCTTCTTGATTGAGATTCCTTGAGGCAATCCCCAAATACCCACTTCACCACAAGACCCACAAGAAACGGTTCACCCTTTGGAACCCTCACTAAACATGGGAAGAAAAGAGACTGGGCGGGCAGATTATCATTTCAGGTGGGTTTGGGGAACATGGGGAGTAAGGAAGCGTCGCTACCAAATCTCTCTAGTCACTGCCCGCATCGGTTTCGGTTTCGCGAGCGTCGCTCGCCAGCCTGGCGAGGCTTCGCAGAGAAGCAACGTGTTTCAGCACGGCGACAGCAATACAGACACAGGTCAAAGGGGTTCTGTGGGTGTGTTTTCTTTCTTTCTCGGGAGAACTCTTTGTTGCTTGGTTCAACAGGAAACCAAAACAAAAAGTGCCATTTTGGGGGTTCCCCCTACAAAAAATGCACCCTTATAGCTTGCCAGGATCCGCAAACTGGGCGACCAAAAGGGTGAGACCCACAAATACGTCAATACTCTCCCACTCCCTCGGTCGGAAAACCTTCGCCTGCACAGAGCGGTGCCGGCACCAGGTCAGCAAGATCAGCGCCTCGGAATGAAACCGGCCAAGCTGTTTCTGCAAACCGAAAAGGCAGCTTCCACCTAATATCTCTAATTGGTGCTTTGGATGCTATGGAGCTCAGGGATGGTTTCAATATCTCCAATTGGTGGTTTGGATTCGTGGTGTGGAGCTCAGGGATGGATTTAATATCTCCAATTGCTGATTTAAATTGGTGGTATGGAGCTTAGGGATGGTCTCCAGAACCAGAGGCTGCCAATATCTAAGTTGAATCCCACATAATCCCACTACCCCCAAACCAGGGCCCAGAACAAAACATGGTATATAGCCTTTATAGTGTCTACCCAGTGGCTATAGAGTCGCTGTGTATCATTGCGAGAGGTGGTTCCCTGTTCATTGGAGTCAACCTGTCATTCGTCGATTACCGAAGTGGCCAGCACTTAGGAACTTGGCCGAACATCTAAGCAATTCCACTTAAACAGCACCAAAGGTCAAATCATATGAGCAGCACCCAACCATAAGCCAGGCATTTTGGGCCAACAAGCTGCCCGTACAGCTCCCATGAAAGGAACCGAACAAGCTGCTTGTGGCCAAAAGTCCAGGCGTTCTAACAGGTGATACTATTTAGAAACCGCGCTGCGGAGATTGAGCTGGAACTTTCCTAACTTGCAAAAGCCTCGTCGTTTTCGCCGGAGCTGCTGCACATTTGGGGAAGGGTTCAATTGGTGTCCCGTTTATATTCAATATCTACACAAGGTTGGTGGTCTTACAATGGAACTGCCGATGATGATGAAAAAAAGGCAAAAGGCCCAGGTTTGCTTGGATGACTTCGGAGGGAAAATCAAAATTAAAGAACCCTCACACTCTCTCAAAACTCGCGTGGAATCCGCTGAGCAAGTGGGTAGTCTGTCTGTGAGTGGGGCTGGTCGGCCAAAACTCGCAACTTGGGTTGCTCTCCGACGAAATCGGAACATTGGAAAGTTTGAAGGAGATCACAGGCACCACATGTTCGACACATGAGGTTGGCGAGGTTCGGAACAACCTTAAAATAAGCTTCAAATCAAACCACCAGACAGAGCCACGGGCGCATCTCCTCTTGCATCACTATCATCAAGATAAGACATTCGAATCATTGAGACGGGCAACAGGGTTCCCCATATTTTCCCACCGAACATCACCCACCAAAAGGAATCACCACCAGGCATCTCACTGCAAGTTGGCAGCCAACAGGTGATCTGTTCCACCATCAAGTGGCAATGTAGGAAACTCTGTGGACATGGTGATCTAAGAAGGAGCCAAGAGTGCAGGGTGTGAGTGTAGCAGTCCCCCCTCTTGGGCAGCGAGAATGTTCCAAAGAACGGCTTTTTGGACTTTTTGGACGGGGGAAGCAGTCTATGGAGGGGCCCGAAAAATCACGCAAGTGGAACGGCCAACTCACGCAAGCCTCAGGATTGTTTTTGCCCGTGGCAAACCGTTTAGGCTCGCCTTGGGGCAGCTATAAGCTTCACTGCGTGGGCCATCTTTTTAGTTGATCTGCGAGGAAATGGGCGAGGTACATGAGCCCGCGCAGTCACATTGCTGAAAACTGAGCTGGAAAGTTGGAACTATTCTAGGCTAATTCTAGGGGTTGATTCCAACCATTCTTTTCAGCCATCGTTCTTTTCAAAAACCAGATTCATTTACCCAGGGTTGTTGGTGGTTTTCTAGAAAGAAGACTCCCTGGAAAGAATGGGGGAGTTACCCCTAGAACTATGGTAAGCCCACAACTCGTTAGCGTTGAAGGGAACCATTTGTTTTTACCAAACAAACACAAATATTCAACCAAGAAACGCACGGAAACCAAGCACTCACACCACGCGTTGTTTGGATCTTTCTTCCAACTGGCCGAGGTGCCGCAAAGGTCAAGCCGCCCAGCGCCTAGCGAAGGTCTTTCGCGATCGGCCCCAGATCGACCCAAAACCAAACCATGGCGGTTTGCGAAGTTTACCCTCCCACCAGCCAACAAACCCCCTTTCCAAGAGGAAAGCAGTCTTTCTACAGGGGTCTCTGCACTTCCATGTTAGTTGGTGGGACGGTACAACCCAAGTTGCGGTTTTAAACCCTCATTGGAGTTGCGTGAAAGATGGTACTGTACAATTCCAACCTATGGTGAAGGTCATCCCCTTGCCCGCATCTGCGGAAAGCTCTGCCATTTCAGACTGGTGTACAGGAAACACTCCGCCCCCCCGCCCCCCAAACTGTTGCTTCTGCCGCCAAAAAGTTCTGAGCTCCAAATTGGGATTCCTGAAATGAGGAGAGGGACTTCTCATGAGGCGGAAGTCCCTTGCAGCATCTGGAGCTGCAAATGTTGCAGATCCAAAACCGGAAGCTTCCGAAGGTACTTCATGGAGCTCGTGTTTCCTCCAGATCCCCGCTACAGTTGTTTCCCTTGAGCTTAAAAAAGGGAAGCTGTTCCAACCGCACGCTTGTTTTGCTGACCTCCATTTACCTAGTGGTTTTTTCGGCCACAAGACAGGATGGGAGTCCAAAGCCGGGCTGACTGCCCAATGAAGCTCCACCAAACTTGGCGACCAAATTCATGTCAGAAGTATCTCCCTTGAACCGAACCGGGTTCCAAATAGGGGATCCCCCTTGTGTATGGCTAAATATAAAAGGACACCTCAACAAAGCCATCCCTTTTTTGGATCTTTGGAGCTCACCGCGAAGAAAAATCCACTTGGGGCCATTCAATCCTCAGAATACACTCGAATCATCTCACACGGCACTCATTTAATCTGCCACCGCATCAATGAACCCGCCCTATTCTATGGGGGGTCTCCTCCTCCAAAAGTGACCCCCCTATTAATGTTGACAGGGGTGGATTCATCCGGGGCCATGGAAAAGGGGGGGGGGGGTATGGTCCATCCAGAAAAACCGAAGCCTCCCGCTCCGAATTTCCGGATGCGGACGTTCTCCTCGCCTTGGGGTCCTGCAGGTTTTGCAGCAGCACCGCGGCAGGTGACGGCTTCGTCTCCTGAGGCTCTCGCGGGCTGATGGGTCTGAAACGCTTGCCTGGGTTCCTGGCCAAAGGCCTGGGTTAAAAAATAGGGTACCCCTGAAATGGCACGGGAAAGGGGGGCTGGTTCAATGACGAACACCTGCGGTCCGATTCCTGGGGCTTGAATTTTGACCCATACCCAAAGAACCGCGTTGAAAGCCGGGGAAAGGGTCGGTGTTCTTCTTGAGGGTCTCTCCAAGGTAACAAACAGGGAACATGAGAAAACCCTTGGTGCTGGGGGGTCTGTCCCATTTTAAAGCTTCACTTTTGGAGGAGTTGCAGCCCACTATTCATTTGCCATTTCCTTGGGGTTTCCCTTTAAAACCAAAAACAAATGGGGTACCCAAAAAAAACACCCAGATTGACTCTTTTAGGCCACAATTTTGTTGGAGCCTTGCGGTGTCCCGACATTCGACCAGGAAAACCGTAAAAACTGCGTTTCGGGAAACGTGGTTCGAACAGGGATCCTGTTGGGAGTCAACGCGATTTCGCTAAAATTCCTTGCTGGCCTCTTCTCGGGGAAGCCCTTCAAATGACTTCCCCTGCGAGAAAGCAGCACTTCACATCCAACATGTCATTGGTGGTGTCCTCTGGTGACCTGGAGTCTCCATGACGTTTAAAAAATGGGGTCATTACCCAAAATAATGGGGTCATGGACCCATTTTTAGGGGGTCATGGAGACTCCAAGTACTTGCAAAAGGCCACCGGCAGCGGGGAAACCTTCAAAAGACAACAAAGGCCCTCCTCCACCGGCTCCGGCACCGGCTCCGCCTTCTTCTTCCGCAACTCAGCACGACCCCGCGAAATATGCCGCGGGAACATCTTTCTGGGGGCCGCAAACCTCTGGCCCAGACTCCTTTGAGAGCTCATTTTACTAAGAGACCCCTCCGAAAAAATAACGGAGAAAAAGAAAAACACGCGCAGGCATAGGTGGCCCTTTGGAAAAAAAACGGTGGCCCTGGTAAATGGACTTGGATTTCCCCAGCAGCTGGGTTTTTCAACACATGGCCCCCAAAAACCAGCCGCCCTCCATGTGGCTTGGCGTCCGGCCCCTTGGGTCTTGCGTCCACCTCTAAGGTGGGGAGGAGTGAAGGGCCAAGCGTGCGTCCAGCAAACGAAAGCCCCGAAATCCCCCGACCTTTCGTTCTGCCCGGCTCCTTTGAGGCAAGGCCCTCTCTCCACGCGATGGTGCAGCACTTTGGGCTCGCGACATCTATGGACAGCGTCGGAAGCGACCATAGAATTTCGAGGCAGAATATAAACGTCGAGGACGTCACCAGGGCTTGAAACCCCGACCCAACACTGGCTTCCAACTGCATGTTGCGCCCTGCTTCATGGACCTCTTGAAACGCCCCTGCGAAATAGGCCTTCAAGCATGGATCAGTTTGGGCTCCTCAATTCAATCCCGAGACTCGTAGAACTCTGCCCAACCCCCGGAACACCAACAAACCACATGTTAAGATTATGTGCAAAATTAGGGTACACCAAAACCAGCACACATACTAGTTCGTCCCTTAAATTGGGGGAAACAAAACAGATAAACATGTCTACACATGAGTGCGTCAATATTGCTAGACCCCGCAAATGGCAAGCTGGTCTACCTTCCGTTTCCGTTTTTTTTCACCAGACCAGGCGCACCCGCCAAAACGACAAGGCCCAGCTTTCTTTCGGAGACCCACCCACCCCGCAGGCCCCCCACGGAGAAGCCAGGGACCTCAGATGGGAGCAGCTCCAGGGGGGTTTTAGGTTTTGTGGTTGTTGGAGCTGGCGCAGCGAATTCTTTGGGCAGCGAAATGAAAACTTTAAAAGGGACATCTCCTCTTTCTGTCTTTTTCTTTGGGGGACAAAAACCTTGTATTTAGGGGGGGGGGGCGGGGATGTAGTGTCTATGACCTTTGTGAAGCTACGTTGGAATATGACTGCCCGAGAGGACTGGACTACTCGAAGCCCAAAACCTGCAAGCCCAGGAGAACGTCCAAAACGGACACGGTGAAATGTTCCGCTCAATTTGGAGGCTTTCTTCCTGTTACCCTTAGCATACCGTGAGCCACCGCTCCAAAACACCAGGGGTAGAAACTTCCTTCCCAGGAAAGGCAACCGCACGATTTCCGGCTCTGTTTTGAGTGTCGAACAGGCCAAAGGAGCAACCTGAGGGTACCTTTTTACCGGACTGCGAGGTGCCAAACGTGGGAGGGTCACCTTCCCTGAGTCCTCTTGGGGGGAGGAAGAAAAAAAACGCGGCCCGTTGTTGTGCTCGATTCGAGCTCGTCCCCATGTCCCGTGGGTCAACACCACTACCATTTTGGGGTAGGTGCACCACCCGTTTTCGTCGGGATTGGGATGTTCACTGGGGGCTAACAGATTTGGATTTTGACCCATCGTGATTAGAGTTAGGCCCAGTTATAGAATCCCTATGTTATTGTTTGCTTCACTTTGAGTCACTGGTAAAATGTAAAATGTATCCTAAGTCTCCCCGCGCCATGGCCATAAGACCGATCCTTAACAACCGAGGCCCACTGGCGCCCCAGCCTGGGAAAGCAGGAAGGGTAGCGCCAGCCTGGGATGTCGCGATTTTCATGTTCTTGCTTGACGTTGGAAGGGGAGCAAACATACATATATATATATATTTGCAGTCAAGCGGTTGGATTTCAACCACTAAACCACAAGAAGCAAAAATGTAAAATGCTTCCCAACAACAACCATGTGTCGAGCGTTCGCTTTGGCTCGCGTGGCCAAACTTTCTGCGAAATGGCGGGGGGACGGGGGGGGGGGGGTTCTGCAGAAATCGGGGAACAAATCATCCGTCCGCTGCTTCGAGTGGGGAAACAACAATCTCATGGGCCCCCAAGGTGGTCGAGATTTGACCGCCCAAACCCATCTGCAATCCATTTTTTGGGGGTGACCATTTTGAATGAGGAACCCACACACAAAAGGGACACCGAATGAAGCCCACTTTGGCACCAGAAGGTGAGAGTTCTTCACTGGCGAAATATCAGGAACCCTGGCTCACACAAGTCTAACTTTCAATCAGCTTGAAACGACACCAACGGACAATACTTACACTTACTTGCCCAAATGACCGGGTCATCTTTTTAACAATTGGGGCCATGACACAAAGTGGACCAACAAAAAGGAAAACACAAAAGGTCAAAATGTCGGACAAGTGAGTACAAACGGTTCATGGTTCCGCCCAAAATAGGTGGCTTCCTTCTGGCTGTCCCTCTTCAACCACCCTAAAAAGGGTGCCCCCCCAAAAAACGCCACACCCCACTTCTTCAGTCTGATGTTTCGCTTCCGATTCTGAGGCGCCCGGCAAGAGCAACGGCCACCGCTTTCGGTTTCTACTCGTGCCTCGCAGGCGCGGATTTGTTCGGGGGGCGTTCCCCTCTAAAACAAACCAACCATAGGTGTCCTTTTAGAAAAAATAAATGGCCCTGGTAGATGATTAAACCACCAAATCGACCAGGAATCGCCATCTATTTTTCCAGCAAAACCACCAAAAAGGACACCTATGAAACCACCTGCTTCACATTCACTTGCTCCGCAACACCAGGACGGGACCTTTCGCGCGTGGGCTTGGCTTAGGGATTCTGTTTGCGCCCCTAGGAAACCTCTCACCCCTCTTGGGTGGCCCTGGGTCCCCGGGTCAGGCGACGACTTTTTGCCCGGGTGGCCTTGGGGCAACACGGTGAGCCACCCGACTCTTCGTCCACGGGGTGCGGAGGCCACCAGGTTCTAGACTCGGATTTTTTCGCACGGGCTTCTCAAGGGGCAAAACTGCACTTTAGTGTTACTCAAAAAGGATTGTTGTTGGGGGCAGCCACACTCATGACAGCAAACCAGAAGAAGGGCACACGATTTTGTGGGGCCTGAATCAAATAGAATCATTGGCACGGGGTTGCGTGGCACATGCACCCCGCGTCACGTCATAATCAGAGGGGCACTGTAAGGAACCCCAGCGTGGTGTTTCTTCTCTTGGTTTCCCTTTTCCAGCCCAACAAATGGGCGCCGGTCATTCAGCACCTATCCTGACCGGCTTAAGACAAACTCCGCACTTAACATCCGGCTTGCCGGGGCCTGCCGCAGTCATGGCGAGGTTCGACGCCGGAGGCTCACTTGTCAGGACCCTGGACCTAACCCCACCCCGTAAACTTGTTTGCACAACAACCGCTGGTTGCGTTCTTAGTGAGCGAACCAACTTGAGGGACACGTTGAATCCACCGAACGGGATGTCAATGATCGCCCGCCAAGCAGCGGGGCCATGACTCCGGAAAAAAAAAGGCCCCGAAAGAGTCGCTGAGTGGGCGCGTCTCCCGTAGGCAACTGGGGCAAGACAAACATCAGGTGGTCACGAAGGTAGAGAATCCCGTGCTCATTTTTGTCGCTGCTGCTGCATGCGGTCGCTCATTAAGAATGGGTCCTTGTGCTCTTGATGGATTAGCCTCATGCAAAAAATGGCGGCATTGCTCCTTTGGCTGAAGAAATGGCCGGATGCGCGCCATGGATCATACAGACTGAAGAACTGGAACATGACATTCGAAGGTTTAGTCATGCGGAATGTCGGGGTGCAGCAGGATAGAAATTAAATCACAGATCCCGTGTGAATTGCTTCAGGGCAAAACAACTGATGCGCATGACTTTTAGTGGGGGATCCTTTGGTGGACATGATTTACATAGAACATTCATGGACCAACCATTCAGGCTGCATTCCCCCATTCAAGTTTGTAGCCCATGTGAGTCATGTGCATCCAGTTCCCACGTTCCTATAGGTAGCCAGGTATTTTTACCTCTAGATTTCCCCACGGATGGTTTCCCCTGGTTCACTACTATACTGCCCGGACGGGGTGATTTAGCATCTATAAATTTGGGCAAATCCCGATTCTCCGAGTGAAGGCCTGTCCGGTTTGGCAAGCGCAAGCTCTGGTTTTGTAGGGTGGTGACCATCTTTCAGTCTATCATGTTCCTCCCCAACTCACTAGTAGGGTGAGGGAGTGGGTTGACCTGGGGAGTCATCACTGTGGGAGGGGAACAGCCCCCGAACAATAGGACGGGTAGTATATAACAGAATATAACAGAAGTGTTGGTAATTCTGCCTGTTGTTCCTCGCGGGTAACTGCTGGTTTGCCGGTACACCGGTACACCATTCAAGAGTCGGCGTCGGAATGCGAACAACCTTTTGAATGGGCCATAGTTCATTGCTGAAACAACGCTACGGGCTTAGGAGATGCTGAAAGAGCCGCATGTCTGCCCTCACGTGCGATCACAGTGCCAGAAAGCAACCAGGGTCGGTCGGTCAAACCTGGTTTCATCAGACTCTACGGCGCGCCATTGCAAAGGGGAACCAAACGGGAAGCTCTTCAAATGCAGGGGATCTCCCATTCACCACACTCATCACACTCTGGCAAGATCCCGGCAAAAAAGCTACGCACACCTATTGTTCTAAAAGTCGCTGACCTTTGCCAGTGCTTCCAGAACTATAGTAAGCATCCACTTGCTTAATTAAGTCCCCTGCAAAAAAAAAAACATATTTCCATTAGTGATAGATTCCCTTTAAAACCAACAGTGGGAAGTAAAACGTATTCATTTCTGCAAGTGGAAGAAAGTAACCCAATTCGCTCCCTGAAACCCAGCAAGGTAAGACACGCTCTTCTTTTCCGTTGGCTTTCGGCGCTCGCTGATCCCCATGCCGGCGCGCCCGGGTGCTACTCGATTTTGAGTGTGGCTTATTGGGGACCATCAACACAGGAAATCCTTGGAAGCCAGTTTTTGCCTTAGAACTGACAATTTCCCTTAAAACTGACAGGTTCCCTTAAAAGAGTGCTTGTTGGGGACCATCAACACAGGACATTCTTAGAAGCAAGCCCAGTTTTTACCTTAGAACTGACAGGTTCCCCCGCAGAAAAAGACACGCTCACACAACATTTTTTCGGAGCCTCAAGTTTCAAGGCCAGGATCGGATCGGGAAGCACGGCAGAGATCTGAATTGGGTGGAATTGCTGTGACTGGAGGAAAAACGGAATCCCTTCTCTCACAAGCCCAGTGGGCATAGGGCAAAAAGGGAATCCTGGTGGGACTGAGTCTTCTTTCACAAGCCCAGTGGGCAAAGGGAAAATTTTGGAATCCTGTTGGGAGTGAGTACTTTTGCAGGAAAGCCACCGAACAAAAAGGAAGAACCCGTGCCACTGAAAATGATCGTCTGGACATAGGTCGTTCAAACAAGTTTGAAACTTCCAAAAGGAAGAAAGAAGGAGCAGCCATCACAAGCTGGACATGCCGAATCGAGCAAGGCACCTTCACTATGGCTTAAACTGAGTCGCTCAAGATATACCCTCGATCGGTAAGCTTGACCTCAGCCACAGTGACATATTCATTGTGACCCCAACTTATATATTGGGTCTTTGGGGAGTAAATCTCTGTTTGCAGTGACAAAGTGGGGAGAGACCCAATATCATCCCTAACGAGCGTCATCCAGTAGGCGAATCCTCAATGACGCAACAACTGGATGTCGTTTGGGCTATTTGGGGTTCCTTCCGATCTGCGGAGCATCGACTCGCTCAACCTGTGCACTGGATTGCTGTGGGTTTCGCCGTCGCTCCCCGATCCAACATCCCCCGGTGCTTTGCGGGCAAAGCACGAATCCTCCCGCTCAGGACAAGAACTCCTGCAATACACATGCAAAAGGCGACTCCGGCGGCCTGGGAAACAACACACCGCCTCAAACTCCTTCTCCGTCAACGTCCTTATTTTCCTGTAATCAAACCCTCCGAACCAGGGTGTGGGTTCCGGTTTCGGGTAGGCCATCTGTTTCTGGCATTGTTGGGTAGGGAATTTCCTTTGACTGAAAACCGGGCTCCGCTTTTGGATCCCGGCAGGTGAAGGACATGCCAAATTTGGGCGGCGCGTCGAAATTTGGAGTTGGTACCCACAATAAATGTGGTTTTCAAGAAATGCCAAAGCACAACCACAATTTCAGGAGGACCCCCACAAAAAGACGTTGCCACCTAAACTTCACCCTTCTGGCCCGGTTGCTTACTTCGCAATGACCATGCATGGGGCCAGAAAAAATGGGTCCCTTACACAAAGTTGCATGCCCGTTTTGAGCAACACTCAGCTCACTTCCTGAGTGGATGGGACAAACAGAGGGAGTGAGTCAGCAAGGAACACTATGGGTGTATCTTTGTTCCCCCAAATAGCTGAAAGCTATAGGGGTTCTAGCTTCTAATAGAGAAGGGAAGGTGATTTGCGAGAATGACGGCTGGGTGCTAAGGGGCGTGCAGTTTGGGGTGCTGGTGCAGGTGCTGTTTTGGGGTGCTAATTGGGGCACTGTTTGAGGGGCGGTTTTTTGCGAGATTATCGGCCGGGTGCTAGGGGGCATGCAGGTGCCGGCGCAGGCGCACTTTTGCAAGATTGACGGCATGCAGTTTGGGGTGCTGTTGCGGGTGCGTGGGTGCTCGGGGGTGCTGGCGCAGGTGCTGTTTTGGGGGGGGGCCTGGTGACGACCAGATTGACGGCAGGTTGCTGGGGGTAATGTGCAGGTGTGCTGCTTGCCAACGTGTTTCGCTATCTGGGGTCTATGCTGGTGTAATTGTTTTTGAGGGGGGAGGCCTGAACAACTTGCAGTGTTCCTTTTGGATTCCCCTTTGAAACCACAACAAATGGGGACCCTCAAAACAGCCACCCATATCCCTGAAGCTCGTAATTACTTGGGGTGTGTCGCCCCTTTCCATTTGCACATGAAGCGCACTTGCCCCCCTTGGATGTGCATACGTTAGCTGGATCCAAGAGGTTGCAAAATACATTTATGATGGTTCCTGCGCGAGTACCCTCCGAGTACCCTGCGTGCGTGCGAGAGTTGCGTGCGAGTGTGTGAGTGGACTGTGCGAGTGTGCGAGTGGAACGGGCGAGTGAGCGGACGAGTGGACGAGTAACTCGAACACTCGCGCGCCCTACTCGCACACTTTCACTCGCACAGAAACAAGGTCTCTTTTTTTTGACCTTATTTTTTCGTTGCGAATACTGGTTCCAATTGTGGGTCAAAAATAAGGTTCAAAAAAAGACAAACTTATTTCTTTGCGAGTGAAAAGTGGGCGAGTAGGGCGCGCGAGTGTTCGAGTGCCTCGTGCACTCGTCCGCTCGCTCGCCCGTTCCACTCGCACACTCGCACGCCCTACTCGTACACTCCACCCGCGCACTCGTCAAAAGTCACTCGTACACTTTGTGGCCAGTGTGCCTAAAAAGCCTGTTCACAACCTCTTGGCACCAGCTACTGCATACAATATAAGGTCAACCTCTTGGAACCGTGACTAAACGTAGATCACGGTGAAATTGTCGGCATTCGACAAGTGAGAAAGGGGCGCGGAAATCGGATAGCCCCACTTGATCCTCCGAAATTGCCGTAGACTCATGGCGAATCACCGTGTTTCGCTTCCTAATGGACCTGGCATAAAAGGTGATCCCCTTCTGTGCTGCCTTAACGAATAGCCCGCAAATCGTTGGACACATCCCTGAATTAGAACGGTTGGCCTACAAGTGAGTTTGACAAGCTTGAAGACTAAGGCAAAATCCGCCGACGTTGCTCGGCGTGTCGGACACCTAAGAGAGGATAGAGGATAACCCCCCCCCTAACCCCCCCCCCACCCGACGTCTGATGTGGGGGGGGGGCCCCCCCCCCCCAAGGACCGCGCGGCAATTTGATGACGTTCCACCACCCGGTGTCGCAAAACAGGGGTCCCAGGCTCGATTCCCCCTGCCGGCTTTTTTGCTGGCTTGGGCTTCCTGCATCCTTTTGCCGAAAATCTGGAAAAACTCTGTGTTTTTGGACATCATCTTTGCGAAAACGCTGGAAAAACAGTGTTTTTTGCGGGAAATACTGGGGAGCAAAGGGGAAGTGCAAGGATACATACATACATACAGACATACATACAGACAGACATACAGACATACATACATACATTACATTACACAACATACATACATTACATTACATTTACATTACATTACATCACATTACATACATACATACATTACATTACATTACATTACATTACATTACATTACATTACATTACATTACATTACATTACATACATACATTACATACATTACATACATTACATTACATTACATTGCATACATGCATACATGCATTACATACATACATACATCATGCAGGCATGCATACATACATACCTACCTACCTACCTACATACATACATACATACATACATTACATTACATTACATTACATTACATTACATTACATTACATTACATTACATTACATTACATTACATTACATTACATTACATTACATTACATTACATTACATTACATTACATTACATTACATTACATACATACATACATACATTACATACATACATACATACATACATACATACAAACTTACATACATACATACATTACATTACATTACATTACATTACATTACATAGATACATTACATTACATTACATAGATACATTACATTACATACATACATTACATTACATGACATTACACACATGCATACATGCAATACATACATGCATGCATGCATGCATGCATGCATGCATACATACATACATACCTACCTACCTTACATACATACATACATACATACATACATACATACATACATACATACATACATACATACATCACATTACATACATACATACATACATACATACATACATACATACATACATACATACATACATACATACATACATACATCCATACATCCATACATCCATACATCCATACATCCATACATCCATACACATACATACACATACACATACATACATACATACATACATACATACATACATACATACATACATACATACATACATACATACATTACATACATACATTACATACATACATACATACATACATACATACATACATACATACATACATACATACATACATACATACATACATACATACATACATACATACATACATACATACATACATACATACATACATACACATACATACATACATACATACATACATACATACATACATACATACATACATACATACATACATACATACATACATACATACATACATACATACATTACATACATACATACATACATACATACATACATACATACATACATACATACATACATACATACATACATACATACATACATACATACATACATACATACATACATACATACATACATACATACATACATACATACATACATACATACATACATACATACATACATACATACATACATACATACATACATACATACATACATACATACATACATACATACATACATACATACATACATACATACATACATACATACATACATACATACATACATACATACATACATACATACATACATACATACATACATACATACATACATACATACATACATACATACATACATACATACATACATACATACATACATACATACATACATACATACATACATACATACATACATACATACATACATACATACATACATACATACATACATACATACATACATACATACATACATACATACATACATACATACATACATACATACATACATACATACATACATACATACATACATACATTACATACATACATACATACATACATACATACATACATACATACATACATACATACATACATACATACATACATACATACATACATACATACATACATACATACATACATACATACATACATACATACATACACATACATACATACATACATACATACATACATACATACATACATACATACATACATACATACATACATACATACATACATACATACATACATACATACATACATACATACATACATACATACATACATACATACATACATACATACATACATACATACATACATACATACATACATACATACATACATACATACATACATACATACATACATACATACATACATACATACATACATACATACATACATACATACATACATACATACATACATACATACATACATACATACATACATACATACATACATACATACATACATACATACATACATACATACATACATACATACATACATACATACATACATACATACATACATACATACATACATACATACATACATACATACATACATACATACATACATACATACATACATACATACATACATACATACATACATACATACATACATACATACATACATACATACATACATACATACATACATACATACATACATACATACATACATACATACATACATACATACATACATACATACATACATACATACATACATACATACATACATACATACATACATACATACATACATACATACATACATACATACATACATACATACATACATACATACATACATACATACATACATACATACATACATACATACATACATACATACATACATACATACATACATACATACATACATACATACATACATACATACATACATACATACATACATACATACATACATACATACATACATACATACATACATACATACATACATACATACATACATACATACATACATACATACATACATACATACATACATACATACATACATACATACATACATACATACATACATACATACATACATACATACATACATACATACATACATACATACATACATACATACATACATACATACATACATACATACATACATACATACATACATACATACATACATACATACATACATACATACATACATACATACATACATACATACATACGAGAGAGGGAGATTGGGGAGAGAGTGGCTTGGGGGGATGGGGAGGATGGGGAGCGGAGGGAGGGAGAGAGGACGACAGAACACACCAGGGAGACAAGGGAGAGAGGAAGAAGGAGAAAAGGGAGAGGACAATGTTGGCGGACTGAGCCGGAGGCTCTAAAGTATATGGAATCACCCTGAGCAAATGTCAGTGGGGGAGACTTCCTGTTGTTTGCTGGATCAACCGGGCCTGTACGAAAGCTTCAATACAAACAGCCAAGCATGGTTCAGAAATGGCATTTTTCCGTTTGGTGTCCCCTTGGAGCCACCCAAAAGGGATTCCCTCCCTCCAAACAAACACACAACCAGAACTGGATGACTTGCACTGATTGGTGGTTGGCTGGCTGGCTGTGCATGAAGAAAGGGTTGGTGAATACAGCACGAGGGTACCCTTTGCGGGTCAATGGTTTAAAGGGAAGAGGAAAACAGAAAAATTCATTTTGGTGGTCCCCGAATTTCGAAACAAAGCCTAACTAGGTCCTCCAGATTTGAGAGGTTAGAATAAGTTGGTACCAACTTGTTGCTGCAGTCTATTTTAGTAGGGGAACCCTCCCCCAAAAAAGGGTAAAAGGGCACTACTGGGGGACCTAGCTAATATTTACATTGTTCCTATGATCACCTCTGGTT
Organism: Effrenium voratum; assembly: GCA_963377175.1. Taxonomy (NCBI): domain Eukaryota; class Dinophyceae; order Suessiales; family Symbiodiniaceae; genus Effrenium; species Effrenium voratum. The sequence goes on from CAUJNA010003421.1 coordinate 481,724, forward strand.
TGAATTCCCCGCAACGCCCTGAGATCGTCAGTCGCCCGATCTGCCCGATCTGCCTCGATGTGCACATCCCGGGGATCGTGCAAATTCACCAGCACCAGGGCAGGATGCTGACTGAAGGACGGAACGCAAATGCACCTGAGGAAACGCCGCCATCAAATCACTTGAGCAGGCAGTGGTTGTCTGTGCGTGTGTGTGTGTGTGTACGTATATGTGTGTGTACGTATAATATGTGTGTGTGTATGTACGTGCATATCAAAACTTGCTGCTCATGGATTTTGCATATCCTGGAAGTACACTCACTCATTCACAACCAGCGCTGAGATATTTCAAAAAAAAAAAAAAACGAATGTTGACCCACGCAATCGGATCTGATGGTGGGCCCCGAGTCGCCCGAACGGTTCTATGTCAGACTCAAAATGGCCTAGCTTGATAAACCAAGAGAGGTGGCTGTGGCTAAAAAAAACGGTACCCAAAATGGACCCCTGGTAGGTAAGTGGAAACATGGACCAAAACCTGCGTAACCCCTCCTGTTTAATTTTGAGCCACACCCAGGTGGGGAATGAACCTACAGAGGTTCTTCTAGGAAACTCGTTGGATGGTTGATACCAAAGCAAGAGGGTCGCCCAGTGACGTCCGGTCCGGAGCAGGTCCAAAGGCTTCCGGAAGGGTTTTTATGGGCTTCCGCGGCGGATAGGCTGAATGTTCAGATCAGCACCGCTCGACCGCTTTGCCGACCCCCAAAAACCGCACCCTGGAACGGAGAACCCGGAGCGACCCCTCCGCAACTTCTTGAAACCAAGCCCTTGGCTGATCCCAAAAGTCGGCAAATTGGAACCTGGTGTCTTGCTGAAACTTTGCCGACCATGCCCGAGACAAACTAGAAACTCCACGTGGCTTTGCAGTTTCTCCGTTTCCTTTCAAAAGGATTGCTGGTGGCCGAAATGATCAACAGCCGTGCACAATTGATTGAAGTTTGGACTGAAAGGGGTCTACCCAAGCGTTTTTTGCAAGCATCAAAAGGGCTTCTTGCCGGGGCCCCCTGTTTGCTGGGGGTCTGATCCCAACCCCAGTTCCCACTTGACGCGCCGTTAGCCTGTCTTAAAATAGGGGGAGCTTCCCCCCATGAATTTTGGGCGATTAATAAAACCGGGGATCCATCCACCCACCTTGGTTCGCGTTATTTTATACTGTGGATGGACCAATTCCTGCACCACCTAAGGAACCCTGGAATGATTCGAGTCCCCTGTAAATGCCAACAAACAATGGTTTCAAGCATGGTTTCAGAGTGGTACGAAATGGATTCCGTCCATCCACAGTACCATCGCCTTAAAACCGGGAAATATCCAAAAAAAAGATGCACCCGTGTTTGGAGTACCGGGGGGCCTTGGGCCTAAGGGCCCCGGCTGAGTGCCGCCCTGCCCCTCTTCTCGCCACTTGTGGGCCTCAGCCAAGAGGAGTCTCACTCCGGGCATTTGGGGATGTTCAATAAAACTGTCTCTCAACATGGGCACCCCTTTTGGGGCCGTTTTACGGGGGAGCCAAAATAAAACCATCCGAGTTTTTTCAGGGAGGGAGGGGGGTGCCTATTTCGAGACACCCTCTCAACGGGGGGATGCTGCTGGTTGGGACTTTTGGCTCTGAAGATTCGAGCCGAGTGAACTTCGGAAAGGGCCAAGGACGCCTGTGTAGAGTTTCAATGTGTTGAAACCCTAAGGTACCTGGAGCCTCCACGACACTTGGAACATGGGGTCACGATCCCGGTCATTTTCAGGGTCAACCCCCCAGCCCCCATTGTTGCGATCCACTTTTGGTGGAAACACCACCAAAATAAGGACCGACAGCGCAGCAATGACCAGTCCGGCTTTTGGGGAAGCCAAACCAAATCCGTTTTCTTCCCTGTTGGGAGCACTGGAAGCGTAAGCCAAGCTCCCCAAAAGGCCGGTAAAGGAAACCAAGGCCCGTTGACTGGCCGACGCAGCGCTTGAGCATTCGAATTCTTAAGACCTAAATGATACCCAAAGACTGGCATGAATCATGGTCTACTTGAATTGAATAAAAAGACAGGGCGGAGATCCGCACCTATTTCTGGCTGGGAGTATCCCCCTGCAAACCTGTTGCTCAAGTTTTGGTTAGGGGTTTGTGAGAACAGATCTTAGAGTAGCAGCCTTTGGGAGTGATTGACTCTTTGGGACTTACCCCTTGCTAACCTTCCTCCACCCGGGTTTCCAACCTGGTCTGGTTAAAGCAGGGGACCCCCAAAAAGATGTCGGGTTTCCTTTCGGTGTCCCTTTTAAACGCCCCCGCCCCCCCGCCCCAGAGCCTCAACAAACAATTCACCACGCCACCCCCGGCTCTGAGCCTCCCACCGCGCGAGCATGCCCGCCCGAGAAGAGGACGTGGGGCACCTCTTTGAGCCACGTTTGGTTCCACGAGGGGTGCCAGTCTGGTCAATGGTGGCTATTGGGACCGTAGGACCAGGGTGCAAGATGGGTGTACTTGCTGGTGCCAGAGGCAGGGAATGAGTTGAAATGAGCCGTATGAACCATTCCCTATGGTTTCTGTTGAGGGAATCCCAACACGGTTCATCCCCTGATTCCCTGCTGAGCACCAGCAAGTTTACCCTCTTGCCAACCATCATGGAAGCTGACCTGGGAATTTGGAAGATCATAGTCCTGGAAAGACCTCCTGTCCACTTCCATGATGGTTGGAAACATGGGTCTAGCTGCACCCTCCCCCACCCCATCCTCAAGGATGCTGCGGTGCGCAACATATTCTAAACCCAAGGAACATAAGTCTTGTTTCTGAAAAGAACGGTGGGTGAATTCCAGTGGAAGCTAGCAAGGTCTGGGACTGAAAGAGAGGCTTTACACTGCGCTCCCACACCAAGCAGCTACCCCCTTTCCAACTTGTTGCAAGTGGAAAAAGGCTCCGCCAAAGGGAACACCGCCTTCCCAAACCCTGTGTCAGCTTCTTTTGATCCCTGGAGGGAGGGTTTCTCAGCCCTCCCAATTAAAGCAGCAAGTAGAAGCACCTATCTGGCTTAAGTCATAAAGGCCTATATAGGCTTTATTATAAATCCAGTAGTAGAACCACCAAATCCGGTAGAACCACCAACTGAAACGTTTTGGGTGGGGACGTCACCCCGTCCTTTCCGGGCGCGCTTCCGTGCGATTGGCGCGCGCTCAGCCGAGAAGTCGAGGCTCTCGAGCGCCCGGCCGCGTCCAGGACGAAAGGGTCCTTGTCCTCAAAGGGCTGGGTCATCAGCCTGGCCCAACTCATCAGGATCCAACGGATCACCCCCCGACCCGTTCCACTCGATTCTTCAATACCCGAAAAATAGCCAGTGGCGCTATATCCACATGATGTGTGGTTCTTTCATGTTGTCGAAAAAACAACACGTGTATATGTGTAGGTGTGTATATTAAAAGTATTAGTATGTTCATCTGTATGTCTATCTGCATAGTGCCATATGAATATAATTAAATATATATAATATATACACACAACTATCAATGTGTATGTTTAGCTTCATTTGTCTGCATAGTATGAATACATCCGAATCTTTTCCAGGCCCCCACTGGCTTGTCAATCGCCCAGGAAAGAGCCCTCAAGTCGCTTAACAAACCATGTCGACATGCCGTTGCTTGAGGGTCCTGGTATTTCCATTGGTTTCGTGCATGAAGAGTCATCCATTTTGCAGGGTTTGGCTTGTGAGTAGGTCCGTCTGCCAGTCCGATGGATAATTATTTCCCAGGGAAACATGTCGTACTTTCGAAGGCGGACCGAATCTCAGGTGAGGTCGGGTCACGCCATGGATCTACCGAGAAAAACACGTTGTTTTTGTTTTTGCTTCGGAAGACTCGGATTCTCCGCTCGCCGCCTAAAATGTTCCAAATCCACTATGGGTTTCACAAGCTAAACCAATTGCTCCTTTTGCGTCCACTTGCAAACAAGAGGGACGAGAAATTGACGTTCCAAATCTCGAGGCGCAATTTGTACCTAGCATTAAAAAAAAAAATGGGGATTGGGTTTGAGTCGCAAAGGGACCCGGGGGAGCTTCTATGGGAATCGCACTCATGAAACCTTGGCTGGCTAGGTGGTGTCCCATTTACGAGGGAGCCCATCAGTTTTGGGAAACCACCCCCCTAGAAGAATCAACCAGGTTCATTCTTCCGGGGTCGACATTCTTGGAAAAGTCGGCTCATTCCATGGGCGCGTCTGGAACTGCGCCAAGAATGAGTTTCAGTTTTCCCTTTGGCTTCCCTTTAAGGCACACCCCAAAAAAGGGTACCCTCAATACTGGGCTGCACTCAGATCTCCCGCTAACAGTTTAACTTTTAGTGGGCTACATGGAAACACCCTAAAAGGCTAAAAAGCTAAGGAGCCGGATGGCTGGGAGCCACCAAGAATAGCCAAACCCAAGGCCACTGAGCACCCCCGGCGTGTCGGGCGCTGTTGGCGCCAGGTGCCTCGCCTGAAGCTGAAGCGTCGATTGGGGTTCACTGGAGGGCGGGTCTGAATTCGGCGGCAGTCGTAGGGCGGTTGCCTTTGTTTTGAGTCGCCTTTGTTTTGGGGTGCCCTTCATTTTTGTGGGGACATAGGGCCACACAGAACAGTTTTGGGTTGCCTTTGTGTTGGTCCGCGTCTGCGTTTTTTTTTTTTTCCTGGCTGTGCTGTTACTTTCGGTTTGTGTACGAAATGGAAGGATGGAACATGCAAGGCCCAGAAAATGAATACCGACTTGATTTGCCCCCCCCCCCGAAATAAAACTGTTCTGTGTCGCCTGGCTACCCAAGCTCAAGGGATGGCACAAACACACCAAACAGTAGTAAAAGCACAGAGGAAGAGAACATTGAAGGCAGCAAGAGTAAGCAAATAGGAGGAGTCCTTGGCAAGAAAGGATGAGTTGCAGTTACTCCCGCTGCGATGGCTCTGTGTTGGATACTGGCCAAATAGACCAAAGGGGAAAGAAAGGGGTCTGCAAAGGGATTTGACTCACAGCTAAGCAGCTAGGCTCTTGGTTTAGCTCTGAATCTGTACGTCGCATCATGGTTTGCTTTTTTTCCTGGGTGTCTTTCCCAGTTGGTCCCCTAGTTTTGAAGCTCAGCTGGTTTTTAGCCTTGTCCAATCCATTGTGGGAACGAGATCTGTTTGCTCATGTCTACCTTGAGTCTCCATGACCCTTTAAATTGGGGTCATCTACCAAAAATTGCGATCCCTCAATTTGTTTTTTCCCGAAAGCATGGCGAAGGGTTCTTCCGCTGGGTTCACTTGAGTTGTTCTCATGAGAGTCATTACAAGGTGTCATTGCAAGGAATCATCATCATGAAAGTCATTGCAAGGAGTCATTGCAAGGAGTCATTGCAAGGAGTCATTGCAAGGAGTCATTGCAAGGAGTCATTGGAGTCATTGCAAGGAGTCATTGCAAGGAGTCATTGCAAGGAGTCATTGCAAGGAGTCATTGCAAGGAGTCATTGCAAGGAGTGCAAGGAGTCATGCAAGGAGTCATTGCAAGGAGTCATTGCAAGGAGTCATTGCAAGGAGTCATTGCAAGGAGTCATTGCAAGGATTGCAAGGAGTCATTGCAAGGAGTCATTGCAAGGAGTCATTGCAAGGAGTCATTGCAAGGAGTCATTGCAAGGAGTCATGGCAAGGATTGCAACTTGCACTTGACTCCTTGCACTTGCAACTTGCACTTGACTCCTTGCACTTGCAACTTGCACTTGACTCCATGCACTTGCAACTTGCACTTGACTCCATGCACTTGGCTCCTTGCACTTGGCTCCTTGCACTTGGCCCCTTGCACTTGCAACTTGCACTTAACTCCGTGCACTTGCGACTTGCACTTGACTCCATGCACTTGGCTCCTTGCAACTTGCAATGGCTGCATGACTCCTTGCAATGACTCCTTGCAATGACTCCTTGCAATGACTCCTTGCAATGACTCCTTGCAATGACTGCTTGCAATGAATTCTTGCCATGACTCCTTGCAATGACTCTTTGCAATGACTCCTTGCAATGACTCCTTGCAATGACTCCTTGAAACAAGCAAGGAGTCAAGTGCAAGTTGCAAGTGCAAGGAGTCAAGTGCAATTGACTTGCGAGGAGTTAAAATCTCTTCTTAGGGCGGCGGGGTAGTGCCGACGACACTACACGAAAATCGACCCTCTGCGGGGATCGGCGTGGTCGAGGTGCAAAAACTCGAGGTTTTTTGCGATGTTTAACCTGCTCGCGCGACCCTCTGCGGGGATCGGCGTGGTCGAGGTGCAAAAACTCGAGGTTTTTTGCGATTTCTGCGGTGCTCGCGCAACCCTCTGCGGGGATCGGCGTGGTCGAGGTGCAAAAACTCGAGGTTTTTTGCGACTTTTGTTGTTCGAACTGGTCCTCGGGAGTTGTCTCGTGGTTCGCGCGCCTGCTCCCGGAACCGGCGGGTCGCGGGTTCGATTCCTCCCTGGTCCGCGGGCGGGCGTCGCAAGATGCAACTTGCATTTTAAAGCAACTTGCGCAGAGCAACTTGCGCAGAGCAAGTTGCACAGAGCAACTTGCGCAGACCAACTTGCACCGACCAGTTTGCGCAGAGCGCCTTGCCTAGAGCAACTTGCGCAGAGCAACTTACGCAGAGCAACTTGCACAGAGCAACTTGCACAGAGCAGCTTGCACAGAGCAACTTGCAGGGAGCGCAATTTGCACAGAGCAACTTGCAGGGAGCCACTTGCAGGGACCAACTTGCCGGAGCAACTTGCGCGGAGCAACTTGCGCAGAGCAACTTGCACAGTGCAACTTGCGTAGAGCAACTTGCGCAGACCAACTTGCACCGACCAGTTTGCGCAGAGCACCTTGCCTGGTGCTGTCTCGCGCTTGCTTCACAAATGCTTCGTGTAGGGAAAAAGAACGCATCCTGCAGCGTTGGGCCGACCTCGCTTGCGATGTTCTGCTTTCGGGCCAACCGTGGTCTAGTTTCGGGTTGGAGACTCGAGGGCTAGCCCAGTAAGCTCGTAAACCCATTCTAGGTTTTTAACACTTAAACCCCATCTTTGGTTCGCCAAACGCGGCGCAACGCCAAGTACTGCCTTGTCTCCGTGGCCACCCTTGCGCTGATGTTGACTGAACAGGGACCTCAGAAGCCCCCCTGGAAAAAAAATGGCGGTGGGTCAAAAATAGGTACCCGCAATAGAACCCTGGTAAGTGGAGAAGTAGACCAAAAACCTGCGGTCCGATACCTCGTGGTTTAAGTTTGACCCATACCCATGTTTTCTCCCTTACCCGGGAAGACCGCCCAACTCAGGAAGTGGTAAGCAAAAGAAGCATTCATGGACCCCCCCCTCAACAGGGCTATGAGGGGGCGGGGCCTTTCTGATCCAGGGATAGCCCCCCATAGCCCTGCTAGGGTCCATGGAACAGCCCTGGTGGATGTCAAAACTTGAAAAAAATCGACCCCCCCACATGGTAAGCAATCTCCTTTTGGCTCCTCCCTTCAAACCAACCCCCTTGAAAAAATAACACTACTTCCAGTAGGGATAGATTCCCTTCAAAACCGAAAAGGGAGAATAAAGCACCAATTCTTAAGCAAAAAGGCTCAATCCCAAAACGGTCCGGTCAAACTGGCCGAAGGACTCCCTTGAAATGTTCGATCGCACATCGCCTGGAGGCAGAGCTCTAAACCCTCCAAGGGCTCCAGTTGCGCGCAACGCAGGAGGTCCTGGTCCGGTGGGTCAAGTGAGTCACACTCAAACCCCGGTATTGAAATGGTCTACCCAGAATCATGTAAAGAATTGGGCAGGCGGAAATCCGCAACTATTTCTGGGTCAGACTACCCCTAGCCCTTCATCTGCCCGAATCGGTTGTAAGCAAGTGGCTCAAATGCCCACGGGGGAAACCCCACGGGGAAACCCGCTCCTCCAGAGATTTGGACCCAAATGGTGGCCTTCTTCTGGCAATCCCCGAAAAAAGAAACCTTCCCCCCCAAAAGGTAACCACTAAAATGGGGGGGGCGCAGCCGTAACCATGGGCCCTATGTTTGCCTGTGTGGTTCAAGTGACATTTCACCTTTGGGTTGGTAATGTCGAAATCCCATCAGGTTCCTTAAAAATCGGTGCGATTGTGAACATCACCTTGAGTAATTCCAAATGAGTTTCCTTCTCAACTTGGTGAGGTGTGTCCGGAAATATGGTTGCGAAGTTTAAGGAGGATCGAATGAAGGACATAAACCCCCGTGCAATTCTGATGGGAGCAACGGTCACTTATTGTAGCAAAGGGATGACATTGGGTACACTCACCAACATAATTGCCCAACCAAAGGGTTCCTATGTCCTCTCCCGGATTCGAGCGCCCTTTTCTGGCGGTTCACTTGAGAAGAGGAACCTCCGCCCCCTGTTATGGCGGTTCACCGGCTCCCGGAACCCCACCAAAGGATACTTGAGATCAACTGAAAGCTAGCCAAACTTGCTCCAAAGGCCATGGGAAAACAGGAGCCCCCTTTTCGGTTGGTTGAAGCAAGACCCTCCCCTTTTGGGTTGGCTGAAGCGAAACCCCTCCCAACAAAGTTGACAATCCGGGCACTACAGAATACCCCCCCAGATTCGATGTCGGGCATCAGACCGTGGTCAAATTGTGAAAGCTGCGTTGTCGGGGGTCCGTTTAAGGGAGTTCAATGTGAAGCCGTTTTTTTCGAAGGCCTCGAGAACCATGGGGAATGAACACCTACGTCACAAGGTTTAACTAACTGTCTCTCCAAATGCGATAGCAGAACCCTGACATAGCCTTGAAATGGTTTCCCCGACAAAGGCTGCTGCCTCACCGTTGCGAGAAGTCACCTGGTCCTTGTCCACCATCCTTGACCAGACTGGCACCCCAGTCCTAATCGCCACTATCTGACCAAACGTACTGTACTTTCTGCAAACAAGGAAGATGAAGCTGACCAGGCAAATGGACCTGCCATGGGTCCAAAAAGCGGGGGGAGGCCAATGGTCAAAACCCCTTAGGTAAACTCAAGTCATCAAACTGGGTGGTTGCCACCGCTTCCTGGTCAAAACCCAATGAGTGTCATTTCAGCCCCTATCACGGAACTCATTTGGAGTGAGCATCTCCTTTCACCACTCTGACCAAATCCATGGTTATGGGCCTAAATGAAACCATTTTTAAAACCACCGGGTTACTCACTCCACGTCCTTTACCAGGGCCACCCATTTTGGGGTCTTTCCGTCTTCCCCGATTTGCGAGACCTCCAGCCAGCCACCTCCGATCCGAATCCGAATCGGATCCGGATCCTTCACCGGCTGCCCGGAGGAGCCCATCACCTGCAGGCCCTCGAAGTTGAAGCTGCAGGGGTTGCCTCACGCCGTGGCGAGCCGCGAGCCGTAGACGCGGCCAAAGCCCGGTCAGCCACGCGCTGAGACATGAAAAAAAACGGTCTGATGGTTGTGAAACAGGACTTTCTTGTTTAAAGGTAAGGTATGTCTTGGGGCTTAGGGGGTTACTTTCCATGGATTTAAACCATCGAATAGTTCAGCAACATCTTCTGAAAGGTTTAAAAGGGGAATAATGGTTGAAAAATCATGGATTGAAACCCCTATTGCTTAATATGTAAAGAAAAAATCCTGTTGGTATCTCTCCAAAAGGGGGGGAGAAAGGCGCGAACCTGTGCGTTTTTGTTCTTGGTTCCGCCTTTTTGGGGCCCACTTGCAAAAAACAAACAAAAGAAAAGGGCGGCGGCCGCCGGCCGAAATCCGTGCTTACCCGGATGTTTGAATGCTGCCGAACTCGGCGAGCCGGTGGCTTTTTTTCCTGAAATCGCCCAAAGGATCCGAGGGAACTCCTATCCTAAGTCTTCAACCTGAAATAAGGGATCCCAAAATATGGGGCCCTCAGGGGTGAAATCGCCATTGAGCTCAGCTGAGCTCAGTAAGTATGCCAGAAGAATCGTGAGAAAAATAACCGTCCAAAGTGGTCCCCTTCCGACTGAAATCCGCCTGCCAAGTATCTGCCAAACTGATGGACAAAACCTTGTACCAATTGCAAACACATGTTCTTGCGAGATGGACGACGGCTCGTCTTGAGCCACCATTTTTTACAGGTTGCCCTGTGATTTCCCCTAAAAAAGTAACCCAAAAAGGACACCCTCCAAAAAAACAAACCCATACTGTAGAGCTTCATCCCAATGGGGGCAGGATTTTGTTCGGGCGAACTTGGGCGCGTGAAAAGCACTCCCGTCGCACCAAGGTGAACATCACATGTCAAAACCTCAGCACCATCAACAGGACAGGCAAGCAATCAGATGTGAAACTGTTGCCTGAAATCATTAACATATACCCGGGTTCGCGACTTCTGTCAAGCAGTCAAAGGTTCAGTTCACAGCACTCAAGTTATTGACGGGAATGGCAGTCCTTGAGCTCTTTTACTACACATGGTTTGCATGACAAACATCTGGAAAGCTACCTACAAGTAAATGCCCGGAGGACTTAGGAACTGCTTCGCCCCATTCTCAGCATTGACACAGATAAGCCCCACATGTGACAACGCCTAGCATGGTCTTGCACCTGGCAGATCTGGGCATGTTTGCTTCTTGCTACTCAAACACCTACAGGCGACTGGCGCGACCATAACTGTGTAGACCACATGGTTACATCATTTTTTGGGCTTGGTTGACGAATTATTTTGAGGTGATGTGGATGTCCATCTTGTTTGGGCGGCCTTTCAGAATTTGAACACCCATCGCCACTGAACGCGCCCAGCGACCCAAGCTGCGCATCGGGTGGGTCGACTCCGCGCCTATCGCCTGGAAGTTGGGCTGGGTCAGCTGCAGCAGGCTGCTGTGGAACCTCGGCAGCGCATGGAACGAATCCGTCTAGATCCCGGATTCGGGCCAGTTTCCGACCCCAACAAAGGGACCCTCTGGTTCCAGGCTCGTAGGGTAGTCACTTAGGTTCTAGCGCGCTTGGAGCAAGCTGTAAGCTCACCTTGGTTGGAGCTGAAGGAGGCTACGTTGCCACTCACGGACTTGGCCGAAACACCAAGGCCCAAACACCCTTGGAATTTCTGGGGCAAAGGGAATCCCTCTTTCAGGGAGTCCCGAAAGATATTTGTTTTTCCCTCCAAATTTCCTCTCTGATTTACTGGGTTCAATGGGCAAACCCCTGCCCAGTTCCACTTTGCGATTATTTTGTTGGGGGTGCTGTCACCGGCAAAAGCGCCGTCCTGCCCTTCATGGGCGGGCATCCCACTTGTGTGAGTTGGAACTGTTTGCCATGCCAATGGTTTCACTGGTGGTTTCCTGTTGGCTTCCAAAATGGGACATGGAAACCTAAAAATGCGCCAGTTGCCAAAGGGGACATCCAGGGCTTTCTTGTGGGCCCCTTTTTTCAATCCTCCACACCTTACTTGCTGCTCAGCAGGAAAGGCCCCATAAACCATCCTTCCCACATTCCCTACTTATCGCACCAGCAAGCTGACCCCTTCAGCTGATGATGAAATCCTCGGTCGGCCGGCCGCCGGCCCCAAGACATTGGGAGCCCATCCATCCAGCCCGAAATCGTCGACTCGGTGTTCGCCTTCCCTTCTTGGACCCGACCCCAACGCCCCTTTTGGAGCTTGTGCTGCAAATGTTCAAACCGTGTGAATCCAGCCATGGATTTCGACTATTGAAGGGGTTCCTCCCATCCTGGAAGGGAATTACAATTGCCGCCTGAGAGGAAACGAAAGGACGCCGACTGTGGTACTCTTGTGGTTTGACCGAGTCCCTTGGAGCTGAAGGAGGCAACATTGGCCAACTAAGAACCCCCGAATGGACGTCAGAGTGTTTGTTGGTGAAACCACCTATGAACACCCACTAAGTACTTGGTTCATATGCCTAGTTTGCACTAGGAATTCACTTGAGTCATAATCAAAACCTGGCATTTAAATGGTCGACCCAGAACCATGTAAAAGGCGGATATCCGAAGCTATTTATGGCTGGGACTGTCCCTTACTAACCTTCACTTACCCGGGTTTTGATTGTGGCTCACTTCACGGGACTTTCTCTGTGGCGAAATCCACACAGATCGGCACTGGGGATTCGTTTTCCCCAGAGGGATTCATCCATGCCAACCGGCGCGGCACGGATTTTGTCCATCCGAGTATGGCTCACTTCCTAAGGCCATGGCCCCAAAAAAGTCCAAGACCTATTGTTTGCCACTAGAAGGGTTTTACCTGGCTGACGTTGGAAGGGGAGCAAACATTTAAATTGTAGCAGGCAAGTGGTTGGATTTCAACCACTAAACCACAATCAGCAAAATGTGAAAACTGTTTCCCAACGACAACCCTGAACAAGTTTAAAGTCCATGAGCTCAGCAGGTAAGATGGGTTCTGAGCCACTGGGCTGCATGCCCCGACCACGGCTGGCTTTGGGGCGCCGTGCGGCAGCTGTGGCAGGCTGGCGTTGCTGGGCTCGTTGGGGCCCGGCATCACCTGCGAGTTGCAGCCTCAAGGCTCCATTTGCCCAAGACCCCCAAGAAATACATGTCAACGCAAATTTCTAGTCGGCATAGACTCCCTTTAAAACGAACATGGGGACAATATATATATATGTATATATATATATATTCTGAAACGCAAATGGAAGTTGAGTAAAGAACCTAAGAATTCTCAAAGCGGGTCCCCATGTGTAGTGGGGATTCTTTGCTTCCAGAGTACCCTCCAAAAATGACAATTTGGAGCTGGTCTCGAGGGTTGAATTGGTGGCATATGGTTGAAAAGTAGAGGATACGACTCTGATACGACTTCTTCCCATGGCCAGGGCCTTTTTAAGCTGAAACTTCATGGCATGTTATTCCTGAGTAACAGACGTGCCAGTTGGGGGTGTCAGGACACTTAGGTTCCCTCTTTGAAATCGACGACACACCCTAAGACTTCTTGTGTTGTCTTCCCCATAAGCAATTCCAGAAACGTGCGGGTGACCGTTGTACTTCGCTGTATCTCTGGTAACTCGCCGGACGTGTATCTTGTGGCTTCTCTCCGCTCCCAGGCGATTTTCGCAGGCTGCTCTCTGCCACTTCCGTAACCACAGCAAGCGCACCACTCTGCCACCCCAGCATGCCGGAAGGCAAGGCAAGGAAGACGAAGCTGGAGGATGTGGGCTCTCTTCCGCAGCTTGAGCTCGGCGATTTTGATGTCTTCGTAGATTTTGATGGCCACATCTTGGCAAGGCACGCCCCGGGCCAACAGGTTGCCAGTCGCCGCCAGTGCCCAAAGGCTGTGCATGGCGACACACGCCAAACCCAGCCACAATGACGTTTCAACTATCGCCTCGGAAGCACGGTCAATGCGCCGCAGCCCTTTCCAACAAACAAGGCATGTCAAAGGGCGTACCTCCTTTTGGCTTTCCTTTAACACCCGCCTTACAACCCCGGGCGCCCTCAACAAACCGAGCACCCCGGATGTATCCTGGGGACGTTCACCCAGTCGAGCGGTCGAACCTGGAGGGGCTTATCCTCCAAGAGTTCCGCCAGCTGCGCCTTCATCTGCGGCAGCGCGGCCTCGAATCGGTGGGTCTGGGAAGTTGCGGGGCTCGCTTTTGGGAAGTTGTGGGCGTTGGTTCATGACTCAACTGAACATGTACCGACCGAACATGACTCTTGGCGTATTGGGCTACACATTTCAACAGGTTCCGGTTCTGTTTTGGCCCGGTCCAAAGAACGGAGCTGCTTGAAAGGGAAAATGAAGGAACACCGCAAAGGCGAGCCGTTAAAATCAAAAGGAAAGCAATGTTTAGGCTTCTCATAGCCTGGCACAAGGGTATTTTGCCCCTGGTAAAGGGAGCCACGCCATTTGAGGACCGGGGTTCGATTTGTTTGTTTGTGTCAACCCTCTCCGGTTTTTTCAGGGATAGTCCTGAGACTTGGAGGGAATGGGACCGAGCCTAAAATCCCCCATTTGGGCGGTGACAATTTGGTTGGCCGCATGTTTGGTTGCGTAGCCCTTGAGTTGTTATGTGTTTACCGGGCCAAAGGGAAACCGAAGCCCATGTTAAAGGGTTCCCATTCCTCTAGGTCCGCACTTCGTGGGCTGGGACGTTTCCCCAAACCTTACTGGTCCTTTTTGGACTCCACACACAGACAGTCACGCATTTCTACCAGATTCCCTGGGTTGCCCTCCTGGTAAACGCCAAATTAAACCCATCCAAACCAGTGGTCTCCCAATTCACATTCTAACGAAAACCAGCCGACCAAAAGCGACATGTCCTCCACCGCGGCCCTAAAATATGTCGCGAATCGCGCCTTCCCTGGAGTAGCGCTGTTGGGGTCCCGGTGGAGCCCCACCGTTTTTTTCGATGTCACGAGCATGGGAGCGGTCTGGGCTCAGGGAGTGTACGGAAGCATTCTTTTGAGGCAGGAACGGCCATGAGCCTTCAGGACCTACCAGCCTCTGCAGGGAACGCTTTCCCACCTACCTCAAGTGCGCAGAACCCCCCCAACATGCGTTCTGCCTAGCTGTGCGGAAACACAAGCATCAAGATGCGTTCGGCTGATGATAGCAAAAGTGCCGAACACTTGCTTCAAACCTGGCCACCTAAGCCTGACCTCGTTCAAAACAAGGTCTTCGAGCGTTTGCGATTGGTCGGGTGGGGAAGATTCGGAAATGTTCGCCTAGGCCTAGCCTAAGCTCCCGACCCGCAAAGGATTCGCCCAACAAATCACCAGCTACAGGCAGAACACCTCTAAAGCAGCTGGTTGCTGTTGTGCCAAGTCTATTCTTCAAGGCCCCGCCCCCTTGCAAAAAGTGACCTTCTTGCTGCTAAGGGAAAACGATGGAAAGCCCAACAGAATTCGAAAAAGCCAAGAAACAAGTCCCCTCACCCCCCCCCAAAACCCCCCCCGGCCCTCAGGCTCTTTCCCTCCCCCCCCAACTTTCGAGCCCCGAGCCTTGATGGTGGCAGGGTCTTCCGGAAAGAGCCCCCCGCAGATCAAGACCTGCTGGACCGCCTTGGGGCCCTCGGCCGGGTGCCGCAAACCGGCCCAAAGCAAACCAGGAAACCCCAACTTCAAAACCACCAACGCACCAACGCACCAACGCCCCCAACGCCCCCAACGCCCCCTAACACCCCCACCCAAACCCCCCCCAAAAAAAATAATACGAAAACAACAACAAAACACAAAACAAAAACAATAAACAAAAAAATGCCTATAAGGCACTAAACCTCTGCTTGTCAGTCCCCTAATGGGTTGCAGCCACAGATAACCACTTACCAGGCACCTTGCCCATCCTTGCCCCATTCAAAAACTCACCGACCTGCGAATGCAATGGGGTCCCCTGGTTTGGAGCTTCCATGCTTCATCTGCATCGTGACCCCAAACCCTAAGACCCTTTTAAGAAGAAGCCTTGGGGCGGAAAAGGGCTTGCCACTATGTTCAATTTAGTGACTTGCCGCACAAGAATTCCAGCGAACCAAAGCTTCTTCCCATGACCCTGCTGCAAAGCCCAAGGCTCTACTTTCCCAAGTCAATCCCTTGGTCTAAGCAAAGACCTGTCCACATCCCTTGGGTCATGCAGAACCAAAAGGGGGTTTGGAAGCTCGCATGGGCCAACTCAGGCAACAGACCAGATGTTCCTTTTCGTAAGGAATTGTGCAGTGTGGCTCTTCAAAAAGGCGCTGGTAGAA
>CAUJNA010003421.1:502354-594854 GCA_963377175.1 Effrenium voratum
ACAAGGATGTTATTGGGCTGGACTCACGAAATGAGCGTTCTGTACATGTGTCTGCTTCAAACAGCCCGCCCAAAAAGGGGGAAATCTCCAAACCAGTGGGCATGGAAATCACTCTGGCATGCTTTTGCTGAGTGACTAGGGAAGGGGTCTGACTTGCTGGTGCGATAGGGAATGGGAAATGGAGTCTGACCCCGAGAAAAACCGAATCCAACTGGGTGGTTTCCTAGGGAATGCCACAAAAAACCAGTTCACTTCCATTTCTCCTTCCCTTCCTATCGCACCGATCGCAAGCTGAGCCCCTTGGCGGGCCGACCACGGCACGGCACGGGTTGGACGGCGTGAGCCGTGCCTCAGACTCTGAGCCGAAGTGCAGACCGGAGGCCAGGGCCAAGTAGGGCCTCGGCTGGTCCGGTGGCGTTGGAAGCCCCGTGGGTTGGTTGGGTGGCAATGGCGCACCAAGAGTCGAGGAGGAAACTGAAGCCCATGTTGTTGATTGGTTCTTTCTCTTTGTCCTGTTTGCTGTTGTTGTTTTCTCTTTTCTTTGGGGGGGAGGAAATTCCAATTTCGAGACAACCAAAAGTATTGGCCAAGTGGTTTGGATGCGCAGCAAACCAAAAGAAACCCCAAAAGGGGGCTTTAAAGACATACCCCTTTCGACCACGTTGGGAAGTGCCTTGGCTGCTGTAAGGTGGATTGCCCCCATGACAACAGTAGGCTGACATACCTTCAATGTGACTCAGCTGCGCAGCAAGTAGGAAAGCTGGTGTTCATTTTTTCTTGGCCAAATACCCCAACAAAAACTGCTTGCTTTCCACGAAGGATTCCTGAAATGGCCTTGAGGAGATCTAGAGCCGACTGCTTTTCTCAGCGAACCATTTCGAAGTTCGGGTCCTGACAGGGTACGCCTCGCAGGCCTCGTTTTGGAGTTGGAAGCCCCTTGAGTTGTCTCAAGCTACGGCGCTGGTCCAAGCCTGGGGATTGTTCCCAAGCTTCCCTCATATCCTTCCACATGGTTCCTGCTTTGCGGTTTCTAGTAAGAGAAACCGCAAAAGTTGACCTGGGGATGCAGATCCGTGCGAAGAAAAGTGAACCTTGCTAGGTGCCTGGGTTGCAAAACCGGGTTGCATATGCATCTTCTGCTTGCTACGCTGTAGAGGTGCTGTGCGAACATTAAGTAGGACCAAGGCGCTGTTGCTTACGTATCCCTGTTACTGTGCAGGTTCTCTACGTGGTTTGCAGCCATAGTTATAGACTTCTCACCATGGCCGTTCCTTATACCCCACTTGTCCCTGCAGGTTCTCTAAGATGTGTACATATAGTACTATAAGTATAATACTCTCTCATGTTGAGGACTCCCAACAACCGATGTTGCAAAAACTGCTGTCCAACTCTTAGTCCAACACTTCTAGGTCCTCCAGTAGAGAGGTTAGAAGAAGTGTACCAACTAAAAAAAAAAACTGGTTAAAAACGGGCACCTAGCTGAAAAACCTCTCGACTTCGTGGCGTTCCCCGCGTTCAAAGCCACATCGAGGCGCGGGCCCCGCACGGCGGGACCTGGGTGGGTCGGTCGCTTGGGTGTTGCCCCGTTTTAGGGAAGCCGTCGGTTTTTAGGGGAAAGCCGGGCTCCCGATTTTGGGGTTGGGTCGGGTTTTGGCAAACCCACCCTCTTTCCGGGGGGGGGGGGAGTCCTCGCATTTTGGGGTCCTCAAAATGTAAGGACTTGCCATCGGTGCGAGAGAGGCAGAGAAGGAGTCTGACCCCGAGAAAACCCTCGATCTAATTGGTTCTCTTTGAGGGGACCCCCTCCGGCTACCCGTTGAGACCCCAAAATGGCGGCGGTTTCCCTCAAACATGCGCCCCAAAGATATTGCTGCTGCGATAGGGAATGAGTGCCCCCGGCGTTTTTGGGTCAACCTAGTTTCTGACCAGCATGATGGATTCCAAACCGGTGGTACCTGCAGACCCGGGGTGGCTTTCTCAGGTATGGAGACTCACCCACTACCGGGCCAACGTCGGTAACTTGGGCAGCTCGGCCGGAATCGGGTGCGGGAATCCTCCCCACAGAGTCTTGGGGTTGGCCTGCGCACCTGGGCAACCGTCTCAATATGTGGCTGAAGGCGCCCTTCGTTTTGGAAGGGCTCAGAGATCCGGGCAGTCGCTGGGTCCCAGCTGGCCAAGGACCGGTCCGACAAATCCGGGTGAAAGAAATGGAAAGCCACAGGTACAGTGGTTGGGATCCACTGGGTATGGGCCAAAGTGGGAAACATCTCCACCCTGGGCCGGGCGGGGTGCAAAACGGCCCTTTCCCCGACCCTGGCAGATGGTCGTCTTCCAGAGGCACGAGTGCACGAGTGCAACCACTCGGGCGTTGGCGAAACCGGCGCTTCCAAGCGGATTTGAACGTGACAGGGATCCCTTTCTGCCTTTCAGGGGCGTCAAACAGGGCTCCCGAGTTATATTTCCGCTCAGATCACGCCAAACAACACTCGCCTGTCATGGGCCAGAAAGGCGATGCTTAAAACCGCCAAAAAGGGGGAAAAGAGGGACCCGGTCGCCCCCAAAGCTCCCCAAAGCTCCCGAAAGCCCCCCAGAATCCCTGTTACAATGGACGAAACGCCGGGGGGGTGGACCCGCTCCCAAGCCAACATGACCTCACATGGCCAAATGGGTGTCCTGAAGTGCGAAGGCAAGGACCCCCCCCAAACAACAAATAAAACTCCGTGCTGTGCGGCTCGCTGCACGTGAAGAAATGAGCAGGACATGGATGACCAACTGCAAACGGATGGACAATCATAGCAACGTCCGGTTTGCCCACTGATGTTCTACCCAAGCGCTGGCTTCCCCCTGGTCATCATACATGGTCTCCTCTGGTTCCCTAGTGGCTTGCTCGGAACTGCTGGGAGCAGAAGGCTCGCTTTGCTTCCCCTCCAAACCATCACCCCAACCAAGGGCAACTTACCTCAAATGGGCCAAACAGATGATGTTGAACACCACCAAGAGAAGAAGTATGGTTGTGAATCTTGGTTGACCCTTCGGTGGACATCATTTCGGGATTTCTCTCCAGCCACTTTTGAGGCTCCATGAACATTCACCGCCTGAAAACCACCAAGACCGGGTTGCCGCGCGGCAGCTGGGGCGGCAGCGGCGCCCTGAAAACAGATTCCGGGGGGAGCCATGGTTAGCACGGGTGACCCTCTACATCAACCAGGGGTTGAAATCCCCAAACCACCGATCCAATTCACCAATCCAAGGGTCCGATTTGTACACAAATTGTGACTCACCATGGTTAGAAGCTGAGAACAGGAACCTTTTCGGGGTTGACCATGGTTAGTGGAACCCTTTCGGGGTCCATGCTTAAAGCTTGCTTGTTGCGACGGTTGCTAAGGTTCAACTAGAAGCACTCAACTCTTGGAGGTGGCTTTTTGGAACTGGGAAAACGGAAACCTGTTGGTCTATGTTGGGTGGCGCCAAAACAAAAGAAGGACACATGGTGCCACCGAACAACCGGAGGGAGGGGGGGGGGCGGCTTAGCTTTTGTGAGGGTCCCCTGTTTTGGGGGAGGGTCCGGGCTAAGGAAAAGCAAAGGCAAGCCACAAATTTCGGGGCTTCCCAGGGCTCCTTTGGAAACAACAACCACTGGGCGGGTCAAAGACAAAACGGGACTTGGGTTTGTCGACCGAAAACCGTGAGCCTACTCAAGGCAGGGGATGGGCCACCTCCTTGTTGAAAACAACTGTTGAAACCACTCATCCCTGCACTAGGGGCTCTCTTTTTCTTTCAGCTACAAGGGGCTAGCCGTGCCCATGATCAAATCGCAATCCAATGTTCAAGGGAAACAACCTCCTTCGGGTTCTTCAGAGTGGAGCAAAGCCAGGTGGTTCAAAAACCGCACATGTTGCAACCAAGCCGGTCAAATGGGAGGAAGGCGGGGGGTTGCGTCACGCAGAATTCGAAACCATTTCGCAGCATCAAAGCCTCAAGGTGGCCAAGCAAGATAGACACTGATACATGTGTCTTCAATCGAGAAATGGGCGCCCCAGGGGCTCTGGTGTCCCGCTGGTTTCCCGTCAAGAGACAACCCGCAAAAGGGCACCAACCACCATCAGACTGACATGGACTCCCCGGACCACTTAAAGGATGTTCAGCCCCCCTGGCGAACTGCAAATTGACTGATGTGAGTGAGGCTGCATGAACTGAAACAAGTCCCCAAAACACCAGGAAAGCTGAAATTCAACCCCACCCAACTCTACGAATTAGGGCCCCGTGATTTTTTTTGTTTAATGTCCCGTGAGCTTCTGGTGCAAGGCTCGCGTGTGAAACCCGCGCCTGGGAAAGCAGTAGTCCAGCAGCTTCAGCGTGCCCGCCTCAGCTGGCCACCCCGCTGGTTTTCTCAGCAGTCCCTCGGTTGCTGCAACGACCCCCCAGCAAAACGCTTTTTTACTTTTTGGGGGTTTAGTGGAAAACCCAACTTGAATTCCCAAAACGTTAAAGTTTAAAGATCCAACCCAATAGCAGTTAAGTTCCGTGACACACATGTGAATCCCTGTGGCCAAAGGTAGTTTTTTTGTTCCCCGTTTTTTTTGCTTGTTGTTTTTGTTTTTTTTCCCCGGGCCAACAAAGTGACGATCTGCGGCCGAGGTTTGCCATTTGGATGGAAAGGGCCCTGCTACATCAGACATTGCGGCCCAACCAAAAAGTAAGATTGAGGTCCGTACGTTTTAGAAACATCGAAATGTAACATGCTTTCACAAAAGACATCTAAGCCTATATCAACTTTTGAGCGCTAGCAGAAAGTGGCATGTGTTCGAGCTCTAGCACGGTCTTGCTTGGGAAAGTGAGGGCTCCTATTCCGCAAAAGATATTTGCCGAACAAATCCCTTGTTGCCGCACATGAGACCTGACAATATGCTTTGGATGATGTTCTTGTGCGCGCTTTTCACTGGGGGGGAAAACAGTTGGCAAAGAACTTAGCACATGGTGAGTACTCATGGTTATGGCCTAATTACTTAACCATGGTTTTCAAGTCCCCGAAGTAGGTTGTAATCAGGGCTACTCGTCACGTTTATACTCAGTACTCTGCCCTTTAAGCAAGGTTCGCCCTCGGCCGGGTTCAGAAAATTCACCTTCCGAAAAGCTCGAAGTTGATTCCGCCTGACTCGGGGTAGCGATTGGCCCGATCATCTCCAGTCGTGGGAGGACTGGGATCGCTTGGCTAGGATCATGGCCACAGTGCAGAACCATTGACTCTTGGTTCCACCGATAGGGTTACAAAGGTGTATGTAGACTTTGCTATAAACCATATGAAGCCAGGTGCTAGAGCCACTTACTAAGACTGCCAATAGGGTCTGTTCACATTTTACCGGAAGCAACAAGTTTCTGACTTTGACAGAAACTGAAATGAGGGATCCCAAGGACAAGAACCTGGGGGCTCGAGCTCGTGTTGCCTTCGAAAATGCTTTGAGATCGCCATACGGCAAACTTCCGAGCAATCAACAATTCCCCCAGGTTTGGGTTGTCTGGACAAACAAAAACGATCCCTACCCCAAGACCGTTGGCTTGTAGGACTCCATCTGAGGCGTCAAGACTATTTCCCTCAAAAGGACGGTCTCCTGGATTCCTGGATCCACTTCTGGTTCATTCCCCTAAAACAAACAATCTGAACCATCCAAATGGTCCCGGCAAACCCACTTCCGATCCAAGGTGACAATTGAAAAAATATATTTGCCTGGTAACTGGGCAATGAAACCACATCTAAACCTGTGTTGTGTCCATCTATTTCTAACCAAACTAAGCTCAAAGAACGCCTGATGCTTCTGGTTCATTCCCTCCGAAGTGGCCATGGGAAAAGAAAGGGCTTGTTTAGTTGGTTGGGTTTAAAGGGGAACCCTTCCCCAACAAAAAACGAGGAAAAAAAAAAGCGCCACTGGCCAACAGAGTTCCCATCCCTCCAAACAACTCCCCCCCAGCCTGGGTGAAAGTGGCCTTCACAGCGATCACCAGGCCGGTGGCTAGCCTCGCCTCGCTCGCTCGAGAATTTTGTTGCTGCAGGTGGGGGCAGTTCGGAGGTTCGGAGCGGGCGGCTCCCGGGATCTGTGGGTTTTTGCTTGTTGGGCTCTTGTTGGGGATACTCCATCGGCTTGTGTTCCGCTTTCTTTTCTTGTTGTTGGGGAGGGGGGGTCGTTTTTGTTGGGCTCTTTTCCCTTTTTCATTGGGGGGGTGTTGGCGAACCCCCTGAGCTGTCCTTTATTTTGGGAGTGGGGGGGGGCAGCACCCGGGCCCCCGGTTCGGCCTTGCCAAAGCGCAGCTATCAACCCAACCCAAGCAGCCAACTTGGGGTACCTGAGAGGTTTGCTGGATTTACTGCACACCAACTTTCATACGGGTTGAAACCAACCGCCTGGAGTCTCCATGACCCAGAAAAAAAATGTGTCCATGACCCCTCTATTCCTTTATTTTGGGTAATGACCAACCATTTTTAAAGGGTCGTTTCGGGAGACTCCAGTTTTCCACCCCCCCCACCCCCACCCCCCCACCCCACCCCCACCCCCCCACCCCCCCACCCGCACCCAGCATTTGGCCCCTGGGCGCCGCTGCAATGGTCTCCTGGGTCGCCTCCACCTGGATCCGCATCACCGCGTCCTGAGTGAGACTTAGCTCGTTGGCGTTTCGCCCCTTCGTGGAACCCCAAGGGAAACGGACGAGTAAAGGCTTGTGTCAAGCGGGCCTTTTGCAGGGCTTCCCATATTTCCCCATAAAGCATCACCCCCACCGACGGAACCTTGCATGGAAAATTGGAAATATAGTAGACCCCTGTTCACCGAGAAAAGACGCATTTTTGGTCTCCAAAAGGTCTCTTCAAAAGGTTTCTTCCAAAAGGTCTCTCCAAAAGGGAAGAGGGGGGGGGGCTCGTTGGAGCGGTCCTTATGCGCGGGGCACAGTACGGAGTAAGTGATTTGTAACCACAAGTATACCCCAAATACAATGTTTGTACATGCCAGAGTAGCCCCCTGTCACTCAAACAGGGGCTTATCTATATGGGCGAGTCTTGAAATAGGGGACCCCCGCCCAACATGGACATTGTCACTTTGCTTTCCCTCTAAAGCAACCCCAAAAGAGTACCGAGCCCAAAACCCAGACGGACCCCATTGGGTTCGTGTTGTTCCTTGCCCTCCTAACATGGTTTAGAGCGACGGTCCCTAGGTCCCGTTCCAAGAGGAAAATCGTCGGGGATCTGAGCACTTCCATGTTGGTGGGAGGATAGCCTCCCTTTGGTGTTGACATTCACATGAAACCCGCAGGGAGATTTCATTGGGAAACCTAGACATGTCTGATCCGTTTGCAGATAACATGGCTATAAGGACATGAACGCATATAAACATAAGCATCATGCAGCACATTCTACTGGGCAAAGCTGGGCCAAACACTCACCAGTCTCTTTGCGGGGTAGGTGGACGACGGCTTGGAGGAAGGGGGTGCGAATGGTGCGATGAATGAAATCAGTATGACATACCTAGCCTGCGTGTGCAGGTTCGTTCCGCGCGCTCAACCAAAGAGCAATCAAGCTAGCTCCACGCCCTGGCCTTTGTCCATTCAATGAAGCGAAGCTTCGAAACCCTCTGCTCAAACGGTTGCCCCAATCAAGTTTCTCCTTGTTCGGTTTTTTGCTGAAGCGATGACAAAGTCCACCCACAAAAGGGTCAACAAATACAATCTTAAAGCTTGCGGGCTCTTGCCCCGGCAAGCAAACCGTGCTGTGACTTGTTTGCTGTGGGAAAGTCGGAAAAATCCGCCGACCCTCTGCCTCCCGTCCCAGCCTCCTGCAGAGGGGACCGGCGTGGGATGCAACTGGAAGTGATTGGAATCAATGATAGCCTGAGCCGGGACCGGTCCCGGGACCAGTCCTGTCCTGGGACCGGTCCTGGGACTGGTACCGGCTCCGGGACTGCAGGTCCTGAAACCGGTCAAGACCGGTCCTGGGAGCAGTCCTGGGAGGACTGGTCCTGGACCAGTCCTGGGACCGGTCCTGCGACTCCCGGCCAGGACACGGATCGAGTTGTGGTGTGACCGCTGGTATCGGGTCTGCTGTGGTTGTGGTGCCACCTCAAACCGCTCCAGACACCTTTCCGGACTGGCACCCGTGCAGGACACTGGACAGGGCCCCAGGTCCCAGTCGCTCCCTGCGACCGGTTGAGGGGCACCGACGGCCTTGTTTCTAGGACCAGCTCAACGTGACTTGGGCACAAACCGGCCCGTGCGGTTATTGACGGACGAGCTGCCATCTGTCTGACTTTTCCGTTAATCCTTGTGGTAGTATATAGAGGATCCCTGGATCTATTCTGCAAGAGAGTCCAATACGTCGAGTCAAACCGCGCCAGACTGGGACCAGCCTGTCCCGGTCCCTGCCGGCGACCGGTCCAGGGCAACTTCGGGAGCGCCAGTTTCAGGGCGACCCCGGGAGAGGCGACTGCTCCCGGGCCAACTCGAAGTGACTTGGGCGCAAGCCGGCCCAAGCGGTAATTAACGGACTAGCTGCCATATTTCTGACTTTTCCGTTAATCCTTGTTTGTGGTCGTAGAGGATCTTATAAGTGGTCCCTGGGTTTGCGGACGTGTTTCAGGAACGGTCCTTGTGACTTTTCCCTTAATGCGCCGAGGGTCGGCGGCAGCAGGCGGGAGCCTGGTTAATAAAAAATTGCCCGGGGTTTGGGATCCGAGCGAGTAGCAGAAGAGCAGCCAGGAACAGGTCAGAGAGTTCATCGCATCGAGTCCCACCCATCAGGTTTCACCCGGAAAACGTCCGGTCCTCCAGCCACAAGCAATCCTTCTCCGAGTGCAGACAGGTCACCTCTTCCTGAAAAAAGGTGGGTGGCATGTGTTTAAGCAACCCAACCCAGGTCCCGATGAAAGGAAGACCAGAAGAAGTGCTGTTTCAACAATATTGGTTTGAACATGTTTAAGAAGCTGGTTGAATCGCAAAACCCTGTCACGCGAAGAGAAGCAACCGCCCTATGACTGCTTTTCTCAATTTCCGAAAGACCAAGCGCTTTCAAAAAGCAGTCAATAGGTCAAATGTGACTAGATGAACTAACTGAATGTGTTTTTCAATAATTCAAACAAACTGAAAAAGGATCCGAAGGAAAAGAACCCTCATCACAGGCGGGTGAGTTCGGTTTACCCCGTGAGCTCGCCATAGAATAGGCAGAATGAATGTCAATTTCGGATTCCGACCTAGACTAACCAGAAAAGAACCCCCTTACAGAGAAATTAAATGGGTGGCTCGTCTTTGTTGAGTTGGTACGCATATCTTGGGGGTTGGTTTCAAACGGATGCCAAAGCGAAAAACACTCTTTTTGCGGCCCTTTTTGAGACAAACCAATATCATGTCCGGGGGATTTCTCTGATTTGCATGGTCCGCGATTGTTTTGATTGCCAATATGGAGCAAAGCACATCCCCCGATGCAGGTCAAAATGACCAGAACCAAAGAAGCAGCCAACTAAAATCCCTGTGACCATTTGGCGAACCACCATTTCAGAACTGAAAGGAACCTGGCTGACTACCTTCTATTTCAAGGCAACTGGGATCCGAGTCAGCGACTCCAGTCACCCCATCGCAGGTAACCAAAGGAAGCGCCGTGTGAGCCCTAGAGGCACAACCAATCCACACGGCCTATAGCGTTGACTGCATCTGGGTGAGCCCAAAAGTCTCAGCGCCTCGCCTTCTGGAGGTTCAGCAAGCCCTTGCTCCCCTTGTACCTCCCAGAGAGTTTTGAAGCGCTCGGAAACCAACTTGAAGCAACCTGGCTTGAGATAGCCGGCTGGAATACACGAAGGCCAAAATCCGACTTCGGAGAACCTCGCGAATTTGTGGGCTTTCTTTCGCAACAAAAGACCAACCAGAGTTGGGCGGGTCTCTCAGAGACCGTTTAAAGGGGACATATGAAACCCAAGCCATTTGTCATTCAGTCCGGCAGTAAAAAAGGCTCCTTTATGCCCCCAAGCTGGCACTCCATGGAATCTCAGAGCTACCGGGGGGCTCATACATTTGGGTGAAGATATTGGCTCGATTGCACAAGCCAATTCAACGGTTTCCTTTCGCATTGACGCAATGGGGTGCCTCAGCACGCCGGGGTGCCTGATTATGAAGCACACACTGTTGCCTGTGGATCCTGGCAGCCTTATTGGACCCCCACAATGTCAGTGGGAGCTTCTCAACTGTTGGATGGTAGTCAAAAGCTAAACCAAGAGGAAACCAATCATTGTAGGGGGTCGATTTCTATTTTCTGAAGCCATTCGATCTCAGGGCTGAAGGGCCGCTATTGGCCGAATGAAACGCAGAACGCCTTGCTTCTGCTATTTTATTGGAACCCTCCCCTTTACCCAACCCCTCCCCCCTCACCCTCCCCCCCTTGGAAGCTTTCTGGTTTCCTGCAAATAAGGCCATAATGCGAAGGCAAGTTCGGGGCCAATTCTTGGGAAACCGGAGGAACGGTTCGGACGGCGTTGGATCATCTTGCTCCCAAGGCCCGGACTCTTCGATGATGTTCGGCCGCGCCTGATACCAGCAGAAACCCACGCGGGCCAAAGCCGACACCCATCAACCGGCAAATCAAATCGCGGCCCACCCAAAACCAATACCCTGGTTCTATTTTATCCGCTGCTGACATGATCATTAGGCTGTTGAACAGGGTAGCACTTGGAAAAAGGGGCAGTGGTGTAGTTGCCACTGTTGTGACCTGAGAGTGATCCCTGCAGAGCCTGCAGAGATCCTTCAACCCCCCTCCCCTCAGTGTAGAAATCCTCAAAAACTCCGAGGTGTGAAACTAAATCAGTTCAGGTCAATTCGCTTCGCCACCAACTGGGAAAGGCGACCCAAAATCATTTGAGGCCAGGAATATTGAACCACTCCTAGGTCCTCCAGTAGAGAGGTTGGAATAAGGGTACCCTTTTCGGTAGTCTATTTTAGTAGGGGAACCCTCCCCCAAAAAAGAAACGATAAAAGGGCACTACTGGGCGACCTAGGCTCCTTCCAGGGTGACTTGGCCTGCCGAAAATCCGCGCCTTGAGCTCCTTGAAGAGGACCCCGGCCACCACCAGGTCCGTGTCGACGTTCAGTTGACCCCCCAGGTCCTTCAAAAAGCCTCGCTGAGCAGAAACCCCCTCGACCACCCCCCCTTCAGTGGGGCCCCATGGGACAAAAAGAATCACTCGAATCGCTGTTTGGTCGTTGGTTTTACCCACCCCCAGTGGCCATGGGACAGAATGGAAGTCGTATCGTTGATTCAACCTCTCCAAAAAACAGCAAAAGGTGCACCACTGGAGACCTGGGGTTAAGTTGGCACCCTCAAAAGAACACGGATCCTTCAACCCTGGGTATGGTATCAAAAACAAAAGCTTTTTGCAGCCCCCCCGGCTAAAAATGCAGAGAACAAAACAAACAACAACTCCCAAACAACTAAACAACCTCCGGCTACAAGACAAAAAACAGTACCAACCAAAACCCCCCAAAAAACCGCAACAACCTGCCGAGAACTCTGAAGAGACCCTCGTGGCTTCTCCCCTCTTCGGGCGCCCCGCTCTGCGGCGGCATGGCGCTCCACCGGAGCTTGGCCGACTCCTGCGCCGCGCCTGGCGGATCGTCGTCTTCGTGTGGAAGGGAACCCTGGGCTGTTCAAAGAGGGTTGGCCAATCCGATTTTCCATCCCTATATGAAAGCCACTACAAAGGCGACCTTGCGTAACCCCGGGTAAGGATTAAAACAGCAGCCACTACAAAGGGGACCGGTTCCTTGCGCAACCCCAGGTAAGGATGAAGGATTACCTTGGAACAGCCCAGCCCATTGTTCTAACGGTTGATTCCCTCGTGCACGTGTATGGCTTCCTGAAAGTAGGTCTCCTCTTGGATGCAAAAAACAAGGGGCTAAAGACTTACTAATTCTAGGGGTTGATTCCAACCATTCTTTTCAAACATCGTTCTTAAAAAACAAAAACGGCCGTTTCCCTGGGGTTTCCGGAGGTTTTCTAGAAAGCAGGCACTAGACTTGCGGGGTGGCTGTTGTTTGGGAAAACAAACGGGCACCAGCCATTTAGGGTTCCCCCTTCTTTGAGACACCCACATCAGCAAAAGGGAAACCGCGGCATGGGGAAGGTTGCCCAAGGGAGAGACAAAGGCCCAAAGGCTGTCTTTAAGGCAAGAGCCTCCAGCGGGTCACGAAAAAGAAGAAGAAGAAAACAAATTCTCAGAACTTCGGCCGGCAGGCAGACATAGTGGCAGAGTGGCAATTCAATCCACCACTGCTCCGAGTAGTTTGCAAGGCTCGAAGGCTTCTTTGAGTTCCCTGGTCAATCCAAATGACCATGATTCGGAATCACACCCTTGAGACCGCTAATTTTCGAAGAAGTCACACTCAAATGAAATGTGTATGACTCCGACATGCGTATCACAGCAAAAATGTCCCAGATATTTTTATTTCGTCTGTAGTAGAGATCTGCTGGGCTGTTTTTTACTCGCTACTGGGGTGAAGCGGCCACCAAATCGTGACCTGCAAATCGTGACACACCTGAGAGCTGGCTCAAGCGCAGCTTGTAGAGCTTGTTGTACCTGAGCCCATCGCACCGAGGGAGCTATCGCGTTGGAGTTGAGTTTACCAGCGATTTCATCAGTTGCTGGTTCGAGAGCCATGCCTGCATCCCAAGGACCTGCAAAAAGACATGGGCGTAGATCCTATTCGGCCCCCCAAATAGGGCAATGGGAACGGGAAGCCACAGGCCCACGGATCTTCGATCTGCACAACAGCTCCAAGAAGTCGAAACACGTGTTCACCTCAACGGATTCACAAACCTGGTGGAATAGGAGAGCGGTTCCCACACAAAGTGAAGGATTCCCACGAAGAACGGGACACCCTATGAATCAACCAGAGGCTTATTCATCCTGGGTCCACATTAGCTCGGGTTGAATTTCAACAAAGACCTTCTAGCTTCTCAGTTCGAATGCAAAAAACAAGTCGGCGCTCCTGTCTGCTTTGCCTATGTTTGAACTGTCGAGTGTCACTTTGCAAAGGTACCCGGTCACAAGGGCATGGCTGTGGGACAGATCCCTTTCCGTGATGCCAAAAGTGGGCCGTCCCCATGACTACCTTGCCGCTTCGAAGGAAACCCGTCGTCACGGTGTCACGTCTCAAACCCCAAGCTGTCGGATTGTCGCGCCGATTCCGTCGGAGTTGCTTTTGGGCTGGTTTTGCCTTTATACCAACCTTAAAAGGGCACCCTCGAACATAACACACACCCATGTGCCCCGTAAAGGATTTACAAAGCTCCCCCCGAAAAGGAGGCGTAACACAAACCGGGACATGTGCTCAGCAGAACACGGCAGTTGCACTAAAATCCGACTACCTGACCTAGTTTCTTGCCACCATGCTCAGAACTGGCTTACACCCACCACCAGTGTGGCTGGCCTCAACTAGCATCTGGGGTGAGGTGACGCTAAAGACAGTTTCTTCTCTGAGGGCTGACAACTCCTGCCCAAAACAACAAGACGTCTAAAGCACGAACATGTCAATGTGTTATTATGTCTAAGCAGTTTGCTTAAATATCCTCATTCCCTTGTCTGCTTGGGTCTTCCCCAAGCTTGCAAATTCAACGGTCCGCGGGTTTGAACAAGTCTCATATGGTTCCCAAACGGTCAAAAAAGGGCCAGAGATAGAGCTTCCAAGGGGCCCCCTTGCCTTGCATAAGCATCTCCTCATGACTCTTAAGCCCCGTAAGTAGAAGTGACCTTAACCACAGGGACTCTTCTACTAAATATCCACCTCTGGTCCAGTTGAAACGTTTGCGCCGCAACTTCGCGCCAAGCTGCTGCTGCCACTCAGTAGGCTTCAGCCCTGGAGAAACGGAGGCTGGGGCAACAAGTTGGGGCTCGTCCCATCTCATCTCTGGATCAGGGCCTGTCCACGGTGTTTGTGAGATACTGATGCTGGTGGTTAAACTCGCCAAGTCTTACCTTGCTGCCGCATCTCACATCCCTGCTTCTCAAAACATCCAGTGCCCGGAAACCAACGCAAGGACACCTTCTTGGGGCCGGTGATTGTGTTTAAGCGAAACCCACCAACAAAAGAAGCAAAAGAGCACCACCGGAGATCTTGTATCCAACAAACAGCCCCTCAGAGGGTCCGCCATCACTCCGATAATCCCCGAAAACGCCCCAGTAAACCCCTGGACCCCCATCTGTTGCTTCCTTCAACCGGGGTAACCGTTTGGCCGAGTCCCCTCCCCCGTTGCCGCAACAATCCAAAAGATCCTTCCGGCTCGTGTGCCTTGGCAAACGCGAAGCTTTCGCTTGCCATCCAAACCCCAAAAGTACATCCGGAAGTTGAACACGGTCCTAAGTCCAAAATTGGGGAAGCCAGAGTTGAGTGTCTTTGCGATCCGAATCCTTGTCCCAAAAACCGATCCCTCAAAAACAATGACATACAAGTCCAAACGATTCACCCAAAGGAACTTGTTCGATCTACGACAAAGATCGCCAAACACTATGCCACCCTCAAAAACACACCCACTGACATGCAAAGGTTCATTGTCTTGTTCAAAAACAATTTGTTGGTACCTCCAAAACTCATGTCAACCCTATGATCCGCCCCCAATAATAAACGAGCCGCAACCAACCATTTACATGAAACAAGTTCATCTATTTGTCTTTTCCTCTTAAAAACAAATTAAAAAAATGGGTCCCAACCAAAGAAAAACAACTCAACCCTATCATCCCCCGGCAGCGAAGGGCGATAGGCGGACACCGCCCGTCCCCGTCCCTGGGCCATCCCGGCGCGAGAAGCTGCACTGGAACCGCCCCGTGCAGGCCGTCGCCACCCGCCGCGCAGGCGCCGCCTGGGGCCTGGCGGGAGAGACGGTCCTCCAGTATATAGAGAGGTTAGAATAAGAGTACCCGACTTTTTCCTGTGGTCTATTTTAGTAGGGGAACCCTCCCCAAAAAAGGCAAAAGGGCAGGGGACCTAGGGAATGTATATGCATGCATGTAGGATCATGTGGGTGTAGGTAGGTAGGTAAGATAAGGTAAGGCTAGTTCAGGTCTGGTCAGGTTAGGTGGGCAGGTAGGTTTACGTTTATATATTTATATTTGTATATATGCTAATGCAGGCATATGCAAATTCATGCTTAAAGAAAAAGAGCAACCCTGTTTCGCTTTCAAGCTAATTTGGAATTGAACGAATCTCCAGAAGGCAAGGGCTTGCCATAGTGCCATAGATGGTCTAGAAGCTTGTTGTCTCTGCAGGATAAGCTCTGGCTGAGCTCTGGGGTCCTTTAAGGGACATTGGACATTGGGCTCTCGGGGCGTCAGCTTGATCTTGGGGTAACCAGTCAGTGTCCACAAAAAAAAACATTGAAGGGGAAGCTCCGTGGCGAGGAATTACTGCGATTCACTCTCAACAGGGAACCATGGGCTGTCTCCAAATAGGGCGATGGTTTCACTTTGAACTCAACACCGCGCCAAGCCGTGCGCCCTCAAAAGAGACACGCCCATACAGCCACGGTGAACAAATGTGTTTGCCTAGGTGGACATGGGATAATTTGCTGGGTCCCCCTGAGTTGTCATGGGACATCTAGCCAGTGCCCTCCGTCATTCCCGAACAAGCCGTAAAAAAACATGGGTGTGTGTGTGTGTGTCTTTTGGAGGGTACCTTTGCAATGTTGGCCTTTAAAGGGGAAACCGAAAGGACAACCACCCAGTCTGGGGGTTCCCAGATGTAACCAACCTCACGGAGGACAGTCGCTGGCAGCACCTCCCCCTTCCCGCGTCCACTCGGGTCCCCACTTCTCAGGGGTAGGCGATGTGCCTCGGAAGGCTCGGCATGTTGTAAACGTCAAGTCTGTACATGGAGGTACCCCCTTTTGGGTTGCCTAACTTTAAAAAGAAGAAGAAACACAACTATGTGGAAATAAACACAATGAACTCTATGTGGAAATACAACCTCCAGGTTTGCCACTTGAGCCTGTTTGCAGGCCATGATGGGCTTGCTCGAGAAGACTGCCACACCATCCGGGAGATCGTCCCCACACAGCTGCGCCAGGAAGTGTGCGATTTCGTGCCCGGCGCCCGTGGCAACTTGTTGGTTGGCAAAAGCTGTCTGACCACATGAAGTCAGAGAGGAGCGGGTGCAACTGGATGGCTGCGTTGCTCCGAATTGGCGCCTGCTTCCCACTGTGAGGATTCCGTGCGGCTTTTCAAACAAAAAGACGCAACAAATCGAGCGGGTCGTTCAAGCTGCCGAGCAGCTGATTAAGCAATTTGCCGCGGGCATCACTGGCTGTCACGCTTTTCCACCTTGCCTGGTAATTCAAGCCACCTTGGTTGCAGAAACTCAAGGGATGTTTGATGTATGCCGCAATCCACTGCATTTTCCCACTTTCAACTGCCAGGCTGATTGGACGCATGCCTTCCGCATGGGTCCTGAACTTCAGGGCCCAACCGGCCGTGGGCTTGCTTTCCGCACGCTGCAAATGATGGTCATCGAGTCGGAACTTTGGGTCAGTCCACCCTTTGATTTGGAACAGTCGCAAGTAGCAAACAACAACAAAAAGACCCTTGCATACAGCTTGCCTAAGCAGACCTTAGAAAGGACAGCGGATAAGAAGCAGGGTGACGTGTAAACGGGGACACACCAAACGAAACCAGCTACGCCCGGTGTCAAAGAAGGCAGCGGGCAGCGGCCATCTTCCGGCCGCCGCCTGCCTCTGGCGACTGTTCCTTTCCAACCGCTTGGATCTTCGCACACGTTGCTGCTTGAGTCATTGAGGCTCGTCCGGGACGATGCTCGAGGTTGATGCATCGCAACTCAAGACGGCGATCACATGGAACCTCGCTGCAAGGCACTGCAATCTTCCAGCTGCCGGGAACTCGCAGCCCTGAAACATGGCCTGGGCTTGAAGACACCCAGCTTCAACAGGCGTCTTGGGAGTCAAAGCCAGGCGCTCTGGATTGTATAGGGGCAAGCTGAAAAACGGAGCTCTTTGCCTTGCGCCAAAGAAAAAACAAACAAACAATCAAACAAAACAAACAACACAAAACACACACACACACACACCAAAAAACAAACGAAAACAACAAGATGACGCCAAGCATGGTGGAACCCTTCCCCTAGGCTCCAGAGGCTTGCCTTGCCGTGTCTTGGCACCCAGCCAGAATATTTTCCCCGCGGGTCGCGGGCTTGCGAACTCCGTCCAAGCGTGCCAGCCACTGAACCAAGACAATCAAAAGGCCAAAAGCTGGTCTGGGACATCCATCTTGAAGATATGATGATGAATCCTCAAAATAAGTCCCAGCTGCAGGGGAAGAGTCCCCCAGATACCTTCTGATGTGGGGTGTGTGGAAATTCATGGCTCGCGCTTGGGCTCCCTGCCGGGCTGCTTTGGCTCCTCTTTGGTGGGCGTGGCGCTCCCTGCCGACGGACAAGGAATGGACCCTCTGCCTTGGTGGGATTGTGTCAACATAGGGAGTTGGCCCTGTAATGTTAACCCCGGATTACTAAGCCCCTGGTTGATTAATAGGGGGTGTCCCCTTTTGGTGGGGATTCATCACTTTTGGAGGGAATACCCCCCTAATAATGGGACGGGTTTATTCATCCTGGGTCAACATTCAAATAGATGATATCTTTTTGGCGCCCATTAAGAAACAGCCAAATAATTTCGGATAATAATTTGTGGGTTCAGGTTCCTTTTGGCTTCTCTTTAAAGCAAGCCCACAAAGGTGGTGCCCAAAAATCACAACCCGGCCGGAGTACATGAGTTGGGTCCTATTTGCAAAAGGGTGAACCTTTTGATGGATGGCCATTTGGGATACCAATCAAGGCCTGATGCACCTGTCGCCTGATTTGGAAGACAACGTTTCCTGTTGAGAGCCTCTGCATTTCCATCGCCGCGATCTGCAGGTCCCCTCGAGTGTCCTATATACATTTGGTTTCAGATATGTGGCCTCCTTCAATACGAAAGGGGGACTGAATCAGCATCGACCAAAAGGTGTTGTTGATAACCAATCAATAGGCAAGGTGCTGAACGAAACAGCAAAGCCGCATTGCCTCACTGGCTCTCTGAATTGCCGCAAATCTCCAAAGCGGCCAGGTGCTCGGGTAAGTTAGACGGCACTACGGGAGCGTATGACCCAGCTACATAATAAGTTACCAACCATAGACACAACGGGCAACAAACACTTGGATAATCTGCATTTTAGCTAAGTGGTCTGTAATCCCCAAGTAGCTCCATAATGAGACCTAGCTCCTAATGAACCCTAGTAACCATGGCTAATTACAAACCAATTGGCGACACTCATTGAACCACTGCACCAGCATGTTTAAGACATGTGCTGCGTCGGTCTGGGAAAGCAAACAACGCAGAAACATCCACCAAGGCCTAACCTCCCTAGTTAACACAGAACACACAAGCAAGATGCTAAAGGCCGCCCGGCATAGGTTCAAAGGCTTTAACCGTGCCCAACAGACCCGTATACCTCAAATGTGGTCAAAACCAAAACACACCGACCTGGCGTTGGAATCCTGTTCGGGGAAATACCAGGGCGCGTCTTCCAGGCAACGAACAACAGAGAGGAAACCAAGGCCCTGCACCCCAACCCCCAAAGAAGTTCTTTGAATCTTCTTTGAAGGGGTTCTTAGAAGGCTTCGGATCGAACCTTTGCCGCAGAGTATCGGGGGACGATTTTGTTAGACCTCCAGTGGCCACGTGAAAAAGGGCATCCTTTTTGCTGGCCGACAATTTTAATTAAGAGAAGATCCCTCCAACCAAAAGTTGAAATGGCGGACCACGTCTTACGGATATGGTTGGAGGGTCCGAATCAAGCTTCATGAGGTACAGTCTTCAAAACATTACTCGCAGCATTTGGGCAATTTGGGCTTGTCTCAAAAAGGGGACCCCCCTTCCACAAAAAAGTGTTCCTTTGGTTTCCCTCTTAAACCACCCCAAGAAAGAGCTCCCTCAACAACGACACCCTCTCAAAACAGGGGTCCCCTCAAATGGTTGGTTTCCCTTCAAATGCCAACCAGAAGGAGCACCGCATTTCATTTTGAGACCCCCGCTCGCGGCATTTCCCAAACACGAAGGGCCCGGCCCGGCCTCCCGGCGCTTTCCGCTTCTCCGCCGCCTTCGGCTCCGCCTTGGGCTTCGGCGCTGGCTTCGCCGCTGGCTTCGGCTCGCCTGCGGGCAGGGGAAACTAGGGACACACTGAAGCCAAGCAAACGAGTGGGGAAAGCGAAAACCAGAAAACAAACATGTCCAATGGTTGAGATTCATCTAGATTCAACTAAACTCAACTCAAACTGAGCAGTTTTCGAATGCGCTGACCAAAAAAAGCACTAATTATCCCTCCAGCTTACATCTCCATGCGAAAAGAGCGACTTGGCCCTGCCTGCAGAAGCGTCGGCGGGGGCCTGCGGGAAAAGAAACGTTTGCCAACAAGTAATGGGAACGGCCCAGCCCCACTTAGAGCGGAACCTTCACTTGTTGTGTGGCACACACACACAAACAGACCAAGCAATCCACCAGGTTGATCAAAGGGGTCGACGTTACAAGACTGATGATTACGGATCAAAAACAAGCCTCACATGGGCGCCCATGTGTTTTTTTGGAGGGTACCCTTTTCCATTCAAGAAGCGGGTCCAAATCCCTACTAGGTCCTCCAGTACAGAGGTTAGAATAAGGGTACCCCTTTTTCTGTAGTCTATTTTAGTAGGGGAACCCTCCCCAAAAAAAAGGGGTTAAGAAGGGCACTACGGGACCTAGTCTATTTTGACGCATCAAACATCGCCCCAAGCGGAACGCACCAGACCCCCCGCGCCTTCGGCTTGTCCGGGCTTTTGGCAGCAGCTGGCTTCTCCTGGCGGCTGCGGAACATCGCCACGGCCAGTGGAAGGTCCGCTGACGAGCGCCAAGTCTCGCAAGCAAAGCCATGGCCGAACCACCTAGTGACTCTTATGGGAGAAGGGCCAGGGGTTGGGTGACTGGACAAAATCCAGCTTGAAGCAGTTGGGATTGCTAGCTCGTTCCGGTCTTGGTGCTGACCCCCCTTTCGTGACCAGTTGGCACTAGGATGCACTAGGAAGGTATGACTACCCCCCGCAACATGCTGTCAAATGGCTAGAGGCCTAGCACTGGATGAAACCAGGCCCCCAAACCAGGAATTTTAATTCGTCTTCTCCTTCTTTCCGGGAGCAATGATAGCAAAACCGCAAACCTAAGCAACGGGGATCTTAGGGTGGTTCAGAGGTCTCTTTGGAAAAACTCCAAACGAAGAAGCGAGGAGCGATGGGTCATGTCCCTTTCCTTCACGGATGTGTCTTTCAGGGGACCCCCAAAATGGATTTCAGTGTTTCTTCCCCCTTGCAAACCGAACATAAATAAATAACAATAATAAAACAAAGTCAAAAAATATATGTTTTTCTTTTAAAGAAGTACCAGCTCCCAAAAAAAGACGAGCCACCCACTCGGCCCTCAATCGCTCCCGGGGGCTCCTCCTTTGGCTTCGGCTTCTCCTGGCGTCGGCGCCAAGGCGCGAGGGGATGCAGGCGGGGACCCGGCAACCAAACGGAGAGCTATGGACCCAAATGGACTTCGGTGGTCCTTGTGCCCGTAAACCAACATGACTTTAGGGGACCCTCAAAAAACACACACACACAACAAACACACACACAGGCGTCTCTAACGTCAGGGATTCTGCTGGTGAGTTTCCAGAGTTTCAATTTGGGGTGACGTTTCTAAGGGAACTTTCGGAGAGTATTCGTTCAGGTACCCTTGTTGGGGCGAGGGCAACCCGAGGGGGGAGTCCTTATTGATTGATTGATCCAAAGTGAAGGTTGCCCACAACGGGACGTCATGCCAACTTAAAGGCGACAACAAACCGATTAATCCCAAGTGAGGGTTGCCCTCGACGGGACGTCATGCCCACTTCAACGCCACAAAAAACCGATTGATCCAAAGTGAAGGTTGCCCTCTTAAACGGGACGTCATGCCAACTTAAAGGCGACAAAAAACCGATTGATCCAAAGTGAAGGTTGCCCTCAACGGGACGTCATGCCCACTTCAACGCCACAAAAAACCAATTGATCCAAATGAAAGGTTGCCCTCAACGGGACGTCATGCCCACTTCAACGCCACAAAAAACCGATTGATCCAAAGTGAAGGTTGCCCTCAACGGGACGTCATGCGCACTTAAAGGCAACACAAAAGCGATTGATCCAAAGTGAAGGTTGCCCTCAACGGGACGTCATGCCCACTTAAAGGCGACAAAAAACCGATTGATCCAAAGTGAAGGTTGCCCTCAACGGGACGTCATGCCCACTTAAAGGCGACAAAAACCGATTGATCCAAAGTGAAGGTTGCCCTCAACGGGACGACATGCCCACTTCAACGCCACAAAAGACCGATTGATCCAAAGTGAAGGTTGCCCTCAACGGGACGTCATGCCCACTTAAAGGCGACAAAAAACCGATTGATCCAAAGTGAAGGTTGCCCACAACGGGACGTCATGCCAACTTAAAGGCGACAAAAAACCGATTGATCCAAAGTGAAGGTTGCCCTCAACGGGACGTCATGCCCACTTAAAGGCGACAAAAACCGATTGATCCAAAGTGAAGGTTGCCCTCAACGGGACGACATGCCCACTTCAACGCCACAAAAGACCGATTGATCCAAAGTGAAGGTTGCCCTCAACGGGACGTCATGCCCACTTAAAGGCGACAAAAAACCGATTGATCCAAAGTGAAGGTTGCCCTCAACGGGACGTCATGCTCACTTAAAGGCGACAAAAAACCGATTGATCCAAAGTGAAGGTTGCCCTCTTAAACGGGACGTACGCCTACCCCCCCAAAAAAAAAACAAAACATCTTAATCCACCAGGGGTTTTATTCCTCCGGAGTCTTCACTCCGAGCCTCGGGAGGCTGTGTGAGACATTCCCTGCCTGAGAGCTCGAGTCCGCCTCGGTCTTCTTTGGCCTAAGGTTCGGCCGAGATCGGAGCTCCATGTGCGTGACTGGTTCGGCCGAGTACCTGGAGTCTCCCTAAGGACCCTTGGGAAATGGGGTCATGACACCTACATCACTCATGTGACCCTGTTTTTGAAGGGTCATGGAGACTTCAGGTACCAATCAAAAGTCGCTTGGATCTGGGGTAGATTCCTTGTGACAGTGACCATACCCAACCAACCATTTCAGCCAGAAAACGGGACCGGGATTTCTTAGGTGACGAAAACTGGTGAATTGCATCAACACAAAAACTGGTGAATTGCATCCCCTCTTAGATAGGTTCAACAGCCCTCCCAATCAAAATCAACCAGGGCTGTTTCATGTTGGGTGAAGACTATACTGACATGAGTTGAGAAAAGACCAGAGAACGCGAGCTAAATTGCATAGTTCCAAAAACGAGGAAGAGACCTAGTCCACCGCAAACAAATGCCCATCGCCTAGACCGGCAAACACCATCCAGTCACTGGAAAGAGTATGGTTTGTGTTCTTAGACTAGAAGGTGCAAACAAACAGGACGTGTGTAGAACCTCCCATTGGTTTCCCTTTGCCATCTCAGCTTTTGCCCCCAGCCCAAATTGTGCGGCTAGCTTCAGGACCCTGGAGCCTTGCAGGTGATATTCAACGATAGTTACCCACAAATTTACAGACTCCAAGTGTCAGGTGCAGCTGCAATGTTGGCAATATTACCCATGGGTGTCTCAAAATAGTGGCCCCCAAGACTGGTCAGTTTCCTCTTGGGTTCCCTTTTAAAGCCACCAGAAAAGGGGGTTCCCTCAAAAAAAACAGCCCTACATGGAGTCTTCAAGGAAGTCTTACACGGCCAAGCCTGGACGTCTTCTAAATGGGTTGTTCTTGCTGAGGGTACCCCGTGTATGCTTCTTTAAAAAGGGGACCAAACGGGAAACAACCTATTTGGGTATCTGGCTCAAAATTAAAGAGATAGGATTACGCAGGTGTTAGTCTTTGTTTCATTTGGTCTCCATTTACCAAGCGCCATGTTACATTTTTTGAGCCACCATTTGAAACCCCTCGGTGAAACGGAACAACCCTTGGGGTACCCCCATGACACCCCGAATCCTCTCTCGGCCAAGCTGCCCGAAGAACTTGGAGATGCTGCCGGTGCCGGTGCCGCCGGGCGACAGCTTCGCCTATCGCGGCGGAAGCCCTATGCAATTGTTTGGGAAAATCGATGGCCCTGGTAAATGGCTGTGGGTCAAAACCCAGGAAACCCCTCGTGAACAGCAAAATGGGTGGCACATGGGTGTTCATCCGCCCCAAAATGGAGGCATAGGTTCTGACCCATGGCCAAATGGAATAAACCCATCTAAATCAGTGCCATCTATTTCTAGCCAAACGAACCTAAAAAGGACACCTATGCGCACAGCAATTCAGCCGTTGAACCGCAATAAAAGAATTGGTCTCACCTCCAGCCATCTCTGTGCCTTTGGTTGTTGCTGCCCTTTTCAGGCTGGTTTAAAGGGACCTTTGAAGGAGAAAACACCCGAAACTTTGGCCAGCACGCCCGGGTCACAATGGAACGATTAAACCATGGGTGGCTGGATACAACCCAATCAATTTTTGCTTGCCGTTGTTTCGCGGTAAAATCGACCACCTCCGCTCATTTGCGATCCCCAAAAACCAGCGAAAATGGTTATCCATAAAGTGCACCTTTCTTGCTCACTGACCGAAAACCACGAGGGCCTCCCGTTTGGTTGTACCATGTTCCTTGGTCCAAGGGAGACCATGCCAACTGCATGGAGTGAATCAAGCATCTGGTTCAGTTGCTGATTGGGTCACCTCCTCGCTGCATCTTCATTCCACCGCTTTGAAGAACCTCATGGGTGTCCTTTAAAGGAGAGATGGCCTGATCGGTTCAACACATGTGCTCAATGATCCGAAGCCCCTTCAAGTTGATGCTAGTTTCTTGTTCTTGCTGCTTTGTGTCCGTCCCCATAAGGCCCATTTAATTGTTGCAAGCCATGTGTTGGGGGCCCTTGCGGCAGGTCGAATTTGGCCTCGACAAGCACGCCTCAGGTGACCCTTGGCCCCTCGCTGGTTCCATTGGCGAATTTTCGTTGGAACCCCAAATTGAACCATCCAGGGTTGAAAAAACAACCCCGTGGACAACCCTTGTATCCTTATGCCCTAGTATCGGTCAGTATCGGTTTTTTTCCTCTGCATCGGTTTGCAGTATGCGAAGTACACTCTGCCAGCTCCCAGCCCCAGCTGGAAAGTCGCAACTTTTCAGTACAAGTGTAGTTAGTACGCAAAGTACATTTTGGCAGCTCCAGCTGGAAAGTCGCAACTTTTCAGTAGTATGCGCAGTAGACTTTGGCAGCTTGGGTATCGGTTGGGTATCGGTTTGGGTATCGGTTTGGGCCCTGCAAATTTATGATTCCGCGATCTTGGCTTGCGACAACAACTTGGACCTGATGTGTGTCTTCATGGCTTCTGGGGGTATCGTTTTTTCTTCCTCTGTATCGGTTTACAATGGCTTTGGCCTGCGAAACAAGTTAAGGGACGGCCCCTTACATAACGAAAAGGCGCGGAGTATTTTTTTCAGCCCAACTGGTGTCCCAAACGGATCATCCCAAACCCAAACGTTGATTCCCTACTGAGAACCAGCAAGATTCCGATTTTCCAGCGTTCTTCCCTTACGGCCCGAACTCTTGTCAGGTCGTCATGGAGCATGGGATGCACCTCCCAATTCCTTCAGGGGTCTGAAAATGAAAATGGAAATCAAGAACTCGACCGCGCCTGACTGTGCAACCGTTTGAAAGCATACCAGAACATATTCCGTCGCTCCCCCATGTTAGGCAGAAACGAGCAAAAGGGCAAACCCTGTAAGCGCCAGGTTCACAACCCAAGCGGCTACGTCTTCCCCAAGAACAAAAGGGACTCAAAGGCCGATGAACGACGGGGAAAAGGAATCGCACTTTCAGCTGGCAACTTAAAGGAGGCAATTTCCCGCTGGCCATGGCCTTCTTGTTGGGCGGCGCCATGCGGAGATCTCGAAGGCGGCGATGTGTCACCCCGCAACCCCGGCTCGGGCCAAACGATGTTTCAACCACCGCGTTGGCGCGCGCGCGTCGGGCTTGGTGCCCAGTTGCCACCGGTCTGATGCCTTTTCGGTAGCAAAAGCGCACGGACCATTTCTGGTTGTACCAGTTGTGTGGGGAATTGCCATTGAACCAGTGGTAGGATCAAGCGCAAAATGAGGTGGAAAGACCTGCATTTGCTCATTTGCTTACTGGTAGATGCATCGCGGGATCACTTGACGAAATCTCGATATGTTCTAAAAAGGCGACATGAGAGACACACGTGTCACACACACGCACACACACACACACACACACACACACCAGCAAGGTCCTTGTACGAGTACTTGGTGCCAAGAACGGCGGGGGCTTCTGGAAAGATTGAACAACCATCCCACCAGCTACCCTGCCGTCAGGTACCATGAGTATACAGCTCCTGTTGGATTCTGTTTGTTGAAAATTACTGTGTGCGCTATTAAGCACCCAGTTGCCTGACGCAGTGTGGCAAAGTCAGTTGAACTGCAACAAAGGGCCACCGACCGCTACATGGAGGTCTCCGACGCAGATCAAAGAGCGATCACGTTCAGTGCAGAATATTCCCATGCATTGACATGGGCATGAATTTTAATTAGGGACCCGAAATGGTGGACATCATTTGGGTGGGGTTTTATGTCCACCAACCACTTTCCAGGGGGTTCCCTATTCAAATTCATAGCCACATGGTTCTAGGGGTAACTTCCCCCCATTCTTTCCAGGGATCCTTCTTTCTAGAACCGCCAAAAACCCTGAGGAAATGGCGATCGGTTGTTGAAAAGAACGATGGCTGAATAGCATGGACAAGGAATCAACCCCCAGAATGGGACCCTTTGGGTGGACATCATTTCGACGGGGTTTTATGTCCACCAACCACTTTCCAGAGGGTTCCATATTCTTTAAATCCATAGCCACCTGCTATTGACCTCAGCTTTTTCCGTCGGATCCAACTGGTCGCCGGGCTCCAGCATTGCCCCGAAGACCAGGCCGTGCCAGGTCAGGCGCTCGGCGGCGTCCCCGTTCCTTGGGGCGCTGGTGGAAGCAAAAGCTCGAAAAACACATTCCGCCGACTTTTGAAACATCAACCTGGAGTCTCCATGACCCTTGAAGAATGGGGGTCATGACCCAGCCATGGACCCATTTTGAAAGGGTCATGGAGACTGCAGGAACTTTGAAATGCGCCGTCTGCTGGGTGTAGAAGGTTTCTGTGGGCTATTGTACTCATAGCATCCCAATGGATTCTGTTGAAGCACGGGAGAGCTCAAGATTGAAATGCTAAGCACCTGTATATAAGTCGACCACACCTCAACCGCAACCGCAAACCACAATCCGGTTTTCCCTGCCTCACGCTGGATACCGACATACAGGGAAATTGCCTGGTGTAAGATTGACATGTAAACAAAAAACAAGAATGGGAATTGCGCCATTCGGAGACCAGAAAAACAACATAATCCAAGGGAACTGCGCCATCTGACCGACCCTTCGACAGGGCGCAGCGAGAGCATTCTCAACTCCCCGCTCTGGGCCGCCGCCAGCAACTCCTGGCCGCTCGGAAGGAACGGGTCCACCAGGTCTGGGCTGCCCGTTTTCGGATCCCCCGCGAAAAGTGACTCACTTGTGGGTCAAATGGAAACCACC
The DNA here is from genome assembly GCA_963377175.1 of Effrenium voratum. Lineage (NCBI taxonomy): Eukaryota > Dinophyceae > Suessiales > Symbiodiniaceae > Effrenium > Effrenium voratum. The sequence goes on from CAUJNA010003421.1 coordinate 529,096, forward strand.
ACGAAACACTAAAAGGCTAAACAGCTAAGGGGATGAAAAGTGAACCACTTTTAGTGGGTTATATACGGAAACCACCACGAAACACTGAAAGGTACGCTAAGGAACCGGATGGCTGGGAGCCAGCAAAGGGGGGTACCAGGACCTGATGTGCGACGGAAACGAACTAGGGACACGACAATGGCTCGGTGGAAAGGAAATTCGTTGAAACTCAATTGAAGCTCAACGCCTGGTGAATGCGTCCGACTCCAATCTGGTGCGTCCCAGTTGCGAGGGTTTTTGAGGTGGCGGTTCGTTGGGACTCCGGAGGGCCGGACGTGGCCCAATCGAGCAGCAACAAACTCCTTCGCAATTCTTCCGCTCGTATGGGACTGCGTTTTCAGCAGTTAAATTTTTGTTGGGGGGGGTTCCTCCACCATTTGTTGCGCCCCGAAGGCGCCGATCGGCCGCGTTTCACGCGCGCCAATTATCGCTGCGAAGAAGCGCCTCGTAGCAGATGTCCGGCCCCGCGGCGGGCTGCCCCGCCTCGGCGCTGCGACGGGAGGCGCGGCTCAGGGGCCGGAAGATCTCCTCGGAAGCGCCGCGGGACCCGTGCGGGGCTGCGGGACCCGTGCCGGAAGAGCGTCTAGACGGGAAGGGCCTTTTCATCTGAAGACGGGAAGGGCCTTTTCCCCAACCAATGTTTGAAGTAACTCCATGGACACAAGCTCCAGGACTCCAGGCAAAACCATGGCCCATGAGTCTTACCGTACTTAAGCCAGCAGAAAGGAGAGAGACTTCGAGGTCGCAAGGCGCTTCCTTGACTCGCAAAGCTGGTCGAGTAGCGAGCAAGTAGCAAGTCCGGGAAGTCGAGGAGGCTGAAGGGCTTCCAATGTTTTGTTGTGAATCCCTCAAAACTTACTTGAGGCTGTTGGAGGTCAAAATCAGCTTAAGCTTTCTACACAAAAGGACGCCGCTCCCCTCGGGGTTTATCAATCAAGCTCAAATGGGATATGCGCCGACAAGTACGCGGGTTGATTACATTGAAGCGGACGATCTCGAATTCTCGCACAAACAATTCCCTAACCTGAAGTGAGACATGGATCCCTCTAAACCAACCAACCCACCCACCTACTAACCTAGCTACTAAACTAGCTACTATAACCTAGCTACCAACTGACCGACCAACCCACCTACCAACCGACCCACCGACCGACAGACCGACCGACCGACCGACCAACCAACCAACCAACCAACCAACCAGAAAACACGTATCGACCAGCACGCAGTTTTCCCTTTGCGCCTCCCGCAAGCCGCGCCCGAAGACCCGCTCCGCGCACTGCCGCAGCGCCCCCAGCTGCCGTGGGCCCAGCGCCAAGCCGCCGCCGGAGCCGAGGGCTTTAAAGGCGAAGGACTCGAAGAGTTGGTCCTGCCGCTTTTGTCCAAAGCCAAGGGAAACCCCGGGAAATTCCAACCAAAGCCTCGATAAGAAACCAAGCAAACCATGGGATCCTCCAAAACCCCAGGGGAAAACAAACGAAACAAACAAACAAACAAACGAAACAAACAAAGAAACAAAGAAACAACATATTGTGCCGCCACCAAACAAAATCATGATTGGCTCTCTGTGGCCAATGCTTCCAGGCAAGCCACCATAGTTGGCTCACTTTAGAGTCCATGTTGCGTCCACCTTCTTTCGAGTATTGATTTGTTGCGGCTTCAGTGTCCATGGCACATCAGCAACCAACAAGGCGAGGCGCACCAGTTTCAGTTGAACCCAAGTTGTCAGGAGAGCAAGGGTTCCAGCGGGAGACTCTGAAACGCGGGAGGTTTATAGCCACAGTCATTTTCGGCCAAGAACAAGGTGATGTCAAAAAACAACCAAAAGGGAAAAGGAGAAACCCACAAAGCTCTGGTTCTGACAACGGCCGGACTCTGGTTGGTTGATTGGTCGGCTAGTGGCTTCCCATTTGCCGCCGGGAGCAAAGAACAAACTGCCACCTCCCAAGGAGGCGGTGGCAAACGCTTGCCCAGATGACAACACTTCGGGGCCTTTCTTCATGTTGTGTTTCGGAAGTAGAAAAAGAGCCCCAGCTTTTGAGATGGGTGTCATGTTCAAGGTGGACTTCTTTGGAACAACCTGGTTTAGAAGTCGGCTTTTCAAGAAGCGGAGAGGTGTTCTGACGCGGAACCATCTTTTCTCAACCAAGCTTTCTACCGCGTGAGGGGTCCCTCCGTTGGGCGGGTTTTATTGAAAGGGAGGGCATGCTTTTCGGATTGAATTTTGTGGGATTGCGGCTTGACAGGGATCCTATTAAGCGGGAAATGATTTAAATCCATCAACCAAACACCTCGTGTTCCAACTTTTGGGGAAGCAACCTTACAACTCATCTACCAACAAGGCATGACCTGGTTTCCATTGCGGCGTAAAAGCAAACACGGGAGCGCCACCAAATCGCCGTGGGTCCTCCGAGGCTGAGTCGGCTCCGTCCTCTGGATCGCCGAAGCCGCTCACGGCGACCTGACGGAGTCGCTATGCGGGTCCTCTATGGGCGCTTGTTCGACGTTCTTCTGTTGGGGTTGTTTGAAAGCGAACGAGGAACGCCACCTGAAACATGCTCCCCTGCTTTGACGTGTACCCTTTATTTCCCTTTCGGTCTAGTTTGATGGGTTTCCTGATGCTTCCAGGCAACCCACCATAGGCAAACATCGCAGAACACCTACGGAGGCAAACAAATCCTGCTGAACTAGGCAGAAGCCGACCCGTGCAAGGTCCTGGACTGTTTTAACTCGAACAATTGAAGGCAAGCCTGGTTGGGGCGTTGTCCCGTTTCCCGAAAAGGAAATCAATCAGTCGGCGCGCAAGCTCCGGGGCCAATGAAATGTCTACAGCGGTCCAAACTCAAAACTACATTGTTTAGCAAGGCACTAGCTGTTTGAGAGTCCTCAACCGAGCTCCCCCATTTGCAGTGAAACATCACCTAACGATTGGGTTCCCCAAAAAAATCCCTGAAGCCTCTCCTAACCTTTGAAGAACACCCCACCCCACCCACCCCCCCTACCCACCCCCCTCCCCAGCCTGCGCCTCCAGCCGCGCCCGGCCCACCTCCAGCGGGTCCAAGAGCTCCGCGGCGCGCAGCAGGTCGAAGCGCGCCACCAGCTGTGCCAACAGCAGACCGAAGAGCGCGTGCCCGAAGAACTTGTCCGCCTGTGGAACGGAGGTGGGGGGCAAAGGCGGGAAGGGGGGAAGGGTGGGGGGGGTGTGGGGGGAAGGTGAAGGGAAGGTGGAAGGTGGGGGGAGGGAAGGTGGAAGGTGAAGGGAAGGTGGAAAGTAGGGGGAGGGAAGGTGGAAGGTGAAGGGAAGGTGGTGGAAAGGCGGGGGGAAGGTGGTGGGGAAGGTGGGGGGAAGGTGGGGGGAAGGTGGTGGGGAAGGTGGTGGGCAAGGTGGTGGGGAAGGTGGTGGGGAAGTGGTGGGGAAGGTGGGGGGAAGGTGGTGGGAAGGCGGGGGGAAGGTGGTGGGGAAGGTGGGGGGAAGGTGGGGGGAAGGTGGTGGGGAAGGTGGTGGGGAAGGTGGTGGGGAAGGTGGTGGGGAAGGTGGTAGGGGAAGGTGGGGGGAAGGTGGTGGGGAAGGTTGGGGGAAGGTGGTGGGGAAGGTGGGGGGAAGGTGAGGGGAAGGTGGGGGAAAGGTGGGATGGAAGAAGTCCAAACCCTTTCCAGCGACTCAGGGTTCAAGGATTTGGGGGGGAGGCAGACTTTGATTGGTTTTTCCCGCTAAACTGGTGTTGGGTGGGGGGGGTGGGGGTGGGGACAGGAGTTTTGGGCACATACACCTGTTAACTTGCACGAGCTGGCTGTTGGGAGCCAGCCCGTGAGAAAGTGGTTTAATGTTCATGTGTTGCATGTTGTTGGAAATGTGCGGCCACCTGATTTGTTTGGGGGTGGCGGGGGCTCATAAACCAAAAAAAACCTGAAGCCCACAAGTAACACACACACACACAGCCGCATAGTAAGAGGGCATTTGGCAAGATCCCCACAAACACGCCAAAGCGCGAGGAAGCGCCAACAATTCAACGAGAGTCACTAGAAGCCCTTGAAACGCTAGAAGCATTAGAAACACTAGAAACCCCCAAAGAAACCAGACTTAAACCCAGACACCGTCTCCACACCGACAATTTGGCTTTGCGGCACTTTCAGCGTGGCAAAGGAATACGGATTCCCTGAGAGACCCGTCACAAAACGCATCTATGAGATCTTGCACTTTCTTGGGCCCACAGAGGGGCTTCAGCTGTCCCCTCGGTCTCCAAATGGCTGTTTCCCGTTTCGTTTCCAAACCCGAACATGGCGCTCCGGGAAAAAAAAGAAGAAGAAGAAGAAGAAGAACCAAATGACGTGTAAACCCTGAAAGAATGTGAGCCGGCAAAACCACCCCCAATCAACCCCAGTTCACTCCCAGTTGGTGGCTTAACCCTCCTGCAGGCTAACCCAAGCCCACCGGACTCAGCGCATCCGGCCTGGGCCACGCGCGTGTTGGCCATGAGGTCCAAATACCTCGCGAGGCTCGACTTATCAAGTTGGGTTGGACCTTTCTTGCGGGATGGTTCCGGAGAGTCTAACGTTTCAGTCTGGCGGGATTCCATTCAATCCAGTCAGCCACTTTCGGAGCTCCAACACAGAGTCACAAGCCCTGTATGCCCCCCCCTTCTCCCTCCTTCCGCGCCTCCGAAACTGACGTACCACCTCGGTACGATTCTTCTCGGCGCTCTCCTCCGCATGGTGGGTTTAGCTGAAATCAGGGTTGGGCAAAATTCGCTTGAACAGACAAACTCACCAAATTGCCCTTTCCGTGATGCTTGTTCCCATTGCAAACGACCACCCTCTTGTGATGACAGCCCCAAAAGCTTCTAACGTGAGATGACTTGTGCGTAGGCCTTGGGTCACACGCCGCAAGCAGAAATGGAAGCACATTCGAGACTCGAAAAAGTTCACCGATCTGCATGGACGAGGGAGGCTCGCTGAAACTGCCAAGAAGCTTGTCAGAATGCCACGTCGCGCCGTACGATACACCGACGGGAGCCTGCTTGCTTAGACCCCATGCGCCAACGTTCTCATTCTGTTTCAGATCAAGTAAATCTCATTCCAATGCAGACCGACTCAATGGGTTTGTCTGGGTTTCCCTGCAAAACTCTACGCGCCCACTATTCATCAACGCTTTGATTTTGGGCTAAGGGTCCATTTCTCAAGGAATCACCCGTGTTGTTTCACCTGGGTTCTATCATTTTTTCTTCAGGGCACCCTCTTCAGGTTGGCTCCTCGAACAAAAACAAGAACAACACACGCCTCAAAAAAGAGAAAGCATAAAAGCCACAGGCTTCGGCTTCCATATGGGTATGGGTCAAAATTAGGCCACTAAGGGACGTTCCATTTACCAGGGTTGCATTTTGGGTACCTACTTTAGACCCACAGCCATCTCCATCTTCGCCTCGCTTCGCTGAGCCGCGCCGCGCGCCTTTCGCGCGCCGCGCTTCGCGCTTTTCGAGCGGGGCTCCTTGGTGACCCCCAGCGGCACCGGCGCCTCGTCCTGGGAGCGGTTGAAGTCCGGCAGCCCCGCGGCCCCGGCCACGTCTTGCGCCACCTGCCGGGGGGGCTTCTCGCGCGGAGAGAAAAAGTGCCGGCCTCTCGGCGTGCAAAAAATCCGGGGGCCTCGTCGAACAACTGCGAAGCCCGGGAACGGCAACAAAAAATACACGAAGAAAGCCCGGGTGGATTTTAGGGGTGCTCGCAAAAAAGTGGAGGAGTCTGGGTAGGCAAGGGTCACTGGATTGCCCCACCTTGGTGGGGTGTTCCAGTGAACCTGCCACTTTGGGAGGTCAACACGCCTTTGTGGGCCTGTGAGGTGCTCGAACTTAAAGCCGTTAACAAACCTGGGCCATCCCTGCGCCTTTAGGCCCTGGTTCAAGTTGAAATTGCGAAGCCTTGAAGCTGAAATGGTATATGCCTGGTGTCCCCCCGCATCCACAGACTGTCGGACGCGCTGTGAAAGTTGGGTGCGCTTTGGTAGAAAGCCACTTTGCGACAGAAGCCTGTGACTGGGGTTCGCCTTCATAGAAAGTCTGTTCCCCGCCCAACACAAGTACCCGGGATCCTTTTTTGACAATGACCTGGTCTCCTCCGAGCAGGCTAGAGCTGAGAGTAAGTCTTGGCAATACCAAGCAAGTACAAGCAAATCCAAAGCAAGTACTAGCAAATCCAAGTCCGACCATGACCCCCAGGATTCTCACTTGTGGGCAGAAGGTTGGTTCCTGCTTCGGTCATAGCAGAAAACCTCTCCTTTTAGTGAGAACATGACCTTGTTGCCCCTATGAATCCAGCCACGAGCCAACACAGCCCCATCGCCCAACGTCGAGGGGCACGGCGCCCAAATACATACGTAAAGGGTATTCCAGGTTGAACTATCTAAACCCTCTTGATGCTGATTCATGTTGGGTCTGCTATGCTTTCATGTTACCCCCCCCCCCCCCGAACAATGGACTTTTTCCAGGCACCGGGGTCCTCTCAACTTTCGGGGCACCCATTGCCCGTGATCAAAGGACCTGCCCTTGAGGAACCCCCGAGCTTCCCAGACTCATCCGAAACTCACCCCGTCTAAATCGGAAGGACCAGGCACGAGGTGCACATTTCAAGGGGCGCGTAGTTAACGGAACATGGGCTGGTTTTTTTTGGGTACTGCCATGCCTCTTTTTTCCTTCAGGTTCCCCCGGGAATTTCTTCGCACGCTTTCAGGATGGTGTTCAAAGTGGCGATGTTCAGGAATTCCCCACGCCTCAGGGTTTTCACTGATGGCATCACATCAAAATCAATTAAACATGGTGAGGAAGCGGCCCCAAAACATCCTGAGAACTCTTTCCTCCCAAACCTCTACCCCATATAACTATACCTCTTGTCTTTCCGGCTGGTGCAAAGCCATGTTCCTTGCAGGTATGCCTCTAACCTGCCCTCACCTCTCCCAAACATTCCACGTCTGAAGTATTACCCACATTTGCCCTCCAAATGGGTCAAGTCCAAAAGAAAGGGAGCCTTTGGTGACATTTGAAAGTTCATATCCCCCACTCAGGTGGTTCCATCCATCGCCCACTTGGAGGGGCTCATGGTTCCATAGACCGAGTGGCACAGGTGTCCCGGTGGGAAATATATTCTGGGTTTCCGGATATAGTGGAACAAACAATTGCACAAAACCAATCTAAACCAGTGGAACCCCTCTATTTGCAAAACCAAACCCGGTGGCATTCAGATTCCCCGCATGGCCGACTTGTTGCGCCTGCAGCAGCATTGCCTTGGACCGGTTCACCAGCTCCGTGGGCCAGTCCTCTCGGACGGTCGGGAACAGGGGCAAAAGCCACAGCCAAAGGACAAACCTGGGCTCGGCTGCTTTCTGCTCCCCCGCTAAAAGTTTGACTTTTAGTGGTCCTACTGGAAAACTCATTAGTTGGCAAAAAGTTAACGCCCTAACATCCAAGCAACATGCACCAAAGTGGGGAAAACAAGGAACATCCAGGGAAACTCCAGAAAAGTCAATGGAAGATCCAGGAAAATCAAGGGAAACCAAAGAACATCGAGCGAAACTTCAGGGAACATCTAGGGAAAGCCAGGGAAAAGAAAGCACGTCCGAAAATCCAGCGAACATCAAAATCAAAGCGGATATCAAGGGACAATCTGGGGGAAATCAGGGAGAAACAAAGACCATCTGGGGAAAAAAAGGGGAAATCAAGGGGCATCTTGGGAGAATCAAGGGAAAGCATCTGGGACCCTCCCCAATCGACTCCTACAAAAGATTGAAGGAAAAGGAAAATGCGGGTGGATGCCCGGCATCAATTTGGGGACTTAGGGAACCCGGTATTCCATTTGCAGGCCAGAGAAGATCAGCAGCTTTTGGCATACATTGAGGGTTTTACAGTAACGCCTTCCACACTGTGCAAACCGAAGGACATAACCGCTTTCTTTAAGACGCAAAGCATTTGCCTATCATGACAATTGCCCTTCCGCTTTTGCCCCCCTCCCTCCCCACCCCCCACAAAAAACGGCACGTATTCTGGGCTATGGTTGGTGAATCTAAAAATGCAAACAGTAGCTATCGGAACATGTTGCTTTCTAATGCTCGGACCAGAAACAAGCGATCCCCTTCTCAGACAGGACCTTCATCATGGGTGGAGTCGCTGGTGCAACCCCTCGGTGAAATTTCAACTAAGACGCTTGAATTGTAGGTGCGTCTTTTCTGGAGGTACCCCTTCCTTGGTTTCAAGGGAGCAAGGAACACTTTCTCATAGGGTTCCAACCTGGCCGTCTGTTTTTCGGAATCGCCCCCCCCCCCCCCCAAATGGATTCTGGTCTTCTCCCGTGGTTTCCCTTACACAAAATCCAAAAACGGGAGGTTCCAACTCCCCGACATTGAAAGCCAAAGCAGGGTATCTGGGACAGGCTGACGGGTCGAATCGTTGAATCGTCGAATCGTCGAATCGCCGGCCTGCGGCAGATCCTCAGCATGGAAGACCTCCATGGCCAGGTAGGTGTCCAGGAACCTACCGGAAAACATCGCCACAAGAAAGATCTCCCGACGGAAGAGGAACTTGGCCGAGGGGATTTTGCCCAATGCGCGGTTTTTTCGGATGGTCTACAAAGAAACCAGAGAGAGTTTTTGAATCGTTGTTTGTTCGAAGCACAGTCGGAAAAAAATATGTGTGCGAAGCAGGGTTTGAACTTTAGACCCCTATAAAAATGGGAGTCCCACTTTGGTATCACAGAACGGGATTCCCAGCTTTCACTTTAACCTCTGAACAAACAAACCAAACAGGGCTTGCGCACATGGACGGCTCTTCTTTTTTCGAAGGTTGCGTATTGGTTTGTTGCCCCTTTCGGTTGCTTTTCTTTAGCACTTGGGGAAGTTGCTTCAAGTAGCCAAATCGTCATTTCGTTGTTCTTTTCAGTTGCTTTTGGCTGCTTGCTATCGTTTTTTCTCGCTGCTTTGCTGCTGCTTCCCCAAGGCAATGAATACTTCTTGATTGTTTAGCATCCACGAGGCCTCTTGGAGCCCAAAAGGCGAACACTCCTGCTGCTCCTTGGACTTTTGCAGAAGCTCAAAGCCCGAAACTTTCGGAAAAAATGCACTGGTTTCCCCCTTCAAAAGTTGTTTCATGGGAACCCTCAGTAGAACCCCGAGCTTGAGAGATTCCGCTTCAGACCACTTCCCCGGGCTTTCCCACAAGTCGGACCGTGATTTTCCTGTGTGGAATCCTGGTCGCGCGAGTTTCCCTCGCAACCAGGGGCTTGCCATGTGCCATGTGCCAAAGCCCGCCAAAGGGGCCCTCACAACAAGCTTCATTTTTTTGGACGCACATACCCAAACCAAACGACCCTTCAGGACACGGCACGTGCCCCAAATCAAGAAAAGCCCAAGGGAATAAATGTCGCCAATTCTAGCACAGCCCCAGCCGATTTTCTGGGAAGGGTCAACCGGCCCATGGCCACTATGTAGATTCTGGATTCTACCTGTTGTTGTTAAACATGCCTGCCATCAAAGGCACACAGAGGTTGGCATTTGCAAAACTGGGAACCGACAATTCAAGATGAACTGGACCCTACGCCTGGCTTCTGCTTAAACTTGATTTCAGGCTAACACTAAAGAGGTCCAGGTGTTAGACCCTCCCAATTTCCACGTGTCCCGGGTGTCAAAGGGTCGCACCACCTCCATTCTGACCGAGCCGAGACCTCGAGTCTCAAGTCCGCAAGTCTCTCTTCTGCGCACCTGTTGTTACGTCAAAGCGCCGAAACCCCAAGAAAAGCCAGGGAACAAGCAAAATCACGTCTCTCAAATGGGGTTCAAAGAAAACTCACTGGTGAAATCACCTCTCTCCAAATGGTAAGGGAACAAGGAAAATCACCAGGGAACAAGGAACCAGGGATTCGAAAACTCACTAAGGGAAAGTCAGATGGGAAAAAAAAATCCTGCCTGCCCGCGCGCGGCTTTCCTCCCAGCACCTGGCCGACCCCCGACTGTAGCTCCTTTTGGCTTCCCTTTCAACTAGGGAAGCAACCAAAGGCCCCGAGGGAAGGGCTCGGCCCCAATGATTGATTCGCCCTTTCTCGGAACCGCTGATTGAGCTCGTCGCTCATCCGTGCATCTTACGGAGCCCTATGTGAGTCATAATCAAACAGAAGGGGTCGTCATGGGGCTGAGTTTTTTCAGATTCCTGGGGGCTGAGTTTTTCAGATTCCTGGGGGCTGAGTTGTTTTCAGCAAAAAAAGAAAACACAGCCCATCATCTGCATCTTCTAGTTCAGGGCCATGGGTCTGTTTTGTTTTTTGGTTTTTTTGGTTTTTTGATGCCTTTGCTCATAAACACCAAGAAAACCAAAAAACAACAAAAAAACAGCCCATCATCTGCATCTGCTAGTTCAGGGCCATGGGTCTGTTTTTGTTTTGTTTTTTTGGTGCCTTTGCTCATAAACACCAAGAAAACCCAAAAACACAGCCCATCATCTGAAGACAATACTTTGTTGATGCTTTCTTGATGCAAGCTTTCTTGATGCAAGACATCAATAGTATGATGAGATGTGTATCAACAGAACATAAGCCTCTTCCAAGATATTCTGCAGGTAACTCCAGGTAACTGGAGATAATTTATCTCATCTCTCCTTTCATCTTCTGCAGGTAACATCTCATCACAAGCAATTGCTTGTGGCTTGTGTCTACTTGAACCTATTCTGAACAGCTTTACTGTTGCAAGAGCTCTTCAGCAACACGAATAGCTGCAGAGAATCTTATTCCAAAGCTCTTATTCCAAAGCTGAACAGCTTTATGCAGAGAATGGCATTTGCATCTGCAGATGTCGTTGCAGGTGCTCATCTTTGCATCTTGTGCTTCTTGAGCTCAAGCAACTAGATTGGAGCTGTGCTCCAATTGCTCCAGCTCATTATGCGATAAATATGTTTGTGTTAGCTGTCTTTTCTCAAGAGCATGGGCAGAGCCCATGCGTATATTGTAAAATATTGAACCTCCAACTGTAAAAAGAGATGAGTCTTGCAGCTGAAAGCTGCATAGATCAGTGATATCTTACCTTTCTTATGATTTCATATGCGTGGCAAGCTGTGCTTGCCATACTTACGTGTGTCAGAATTGCAACACAACAATAATATTTGTCCCAAACATACATCTGCTTGCAGATGGCTAAGCATACGTCTTCCAAAATATTGCATACGTATGCAACTTGTGTTGAAGATTTGTGCCAAACATACGTCTTCCAAAAGTTAGCACCCTGAGGTTTATAAACTTGGCATGCGTAAGCATGCCAATTATCCAAAAATAAGCTACAGACACACGTTTGCTAAATAATTGTGTCCAACAATGATATTTGTGCAAAATAGTTCTCAACAGGCTGTCTTCTGTGCAGATTGAAGCTAGCTCATTTTCCAGGTCTGGATGCATTTGAGTCTTCATTAGATCGAAAACGAATCTGTGCTTGCATGTCATCAGCCCAAAAAACAAAAACGCACCCCAATAAATCTAAGAGGTCACGGGTCTTGATCGTATATTTTTGGTATTTCTTAGTGTTTTTTAATGGAAAAACTCAGCCCCCAAGAATCTGAAAGACTCAGCCCCCAGGAATCTGAAAAACTCAGCCCCCAGGAATCTGAAAAACTCAGCCCCCATGCCGACCCGCAGTCTAATCAAAACCTGGTAAAAAAGAAAAGAAATGCTCTAGCCAGAACCATGTAAAGGCGGGTATATCCGCATCCATGACTGGGATTGCCAGTGACTTCGGGAGAAACACCCCAGGAAACGGCCTGGGATAGCCGAGCCCAAGAGAAGTCGTTTCGACGACCGTCGGACCGTCGGGAACAAAGGAACTCCAAACGGCGAAGCATTGGACTCCGGAAGTCCGGGGGCAGAAAGTGTTTTTGCTTGTCCGCGTTTGGTTCCCAAGGCCCTTGACCAGAACCCAGCTTCTCCAAACCCTCAAAGCCCACATAATTGTTTAGTCCCCAACCCGGAACTACCCCTACTCCAAACCGAACCGCCAAATTCCCCGCCCCCCCGTGGTGGGTAAAGCTGGTGGAAGCTAAGAGTAGTTGGCTGGAAACTGTATGACAGCTTAACAACACAAAGTTTTGGAGGATCTGGCCTCCGCAACATTCTCTTTGGCTGAGCAACAAGCCGTGAAATCCTGGGTCACCAATTGTCGTTTCAAATGTGTTGAGGTGTCACTCGTCTTGCTGCAAGCTTCCCAATGATTATATAGGTTGCACAGTCATGTCCCTCGAGTGTGGCCGGACTGCAGCTCGCGTGCTCTCACCGACCTGTTGCTAAATAACCAAAGGGGGCGTGGTCTTCGACGTTGACCCACATATGAAAATTGGCAATGCTCGCTGCGAAAAATGACGCAGCAGCACGCAAGAGGCTCAAGGCTGAAGGACGAGAATCCTTTTCTGCCAAACCTCAACCCAAGCCATTTGAGCGCAGCCGTGTGGATCGTGCCTGGTTGCTATGGCCCCTTGAGGGCACCGCTGAAACGCACCTTACTTAGCGAACAGCAAGAGCTCTTTGGCGCAAGCCTCAACACAACTTTCAGCGACGGAAATCTTGGCTCGGGCACCAATGAAGGGCGCAGCGAAACGCGATAGTCGTTGTGATTTGCAGAAATCCGTGAACCAAGCGCTACAACATGTCACGAAGCTACCATCCAATGTGATTCCTGCAACGCAAACGGGAGTCTGGGCATGTCAAAACAGCGCTAATAACAGAATGTGATCTGGGCGCAGTGCTAGAGGGGTGTTGCATTTGTGGCATAATTGAAGGGCGCCCTGCTGCGCAGAGTTGGAGCCTACACAGAACATCCACGTCGGCTGCTTGCTTTGCAGATGCGCACGTAATTGATGCGCCAACAAGCAAAACTACTTTGCCTGAGGCCACCGCCAAAATGTGTAGGAGTCAACATCAAAACTATCAAAACATATCAAAACAGCAGTTATATAGTTGTTTGTTGTTTGTTGCGTCTACTCGGCATGTTGTTTTCTTGAGGCAAGACTACAAACAGTCTTTCACGGCCAAAAGCGGTCTTTCACAGCCAAAAACCGCGTCTCACGATAGTTTCACGGTAGTCTCACGGCAATTTCACGATAGTTTCACGGTAACTTCAGGACTGTTCATACTAGAGCTCAGCAAGGTATTTTCAATCGCGACTTATTCTCGCAATTTGTTCAGAAGGATAGCTTCTGCAGTCGTCAAATAACGAGATTGAATTCCTTGACTATCCGCTGCAAATTGTTTCGGGCTTTTATGCTCAATACACTACTGTACAATCGTTCACTTGGTACCTATTTTGCAATGCAAACTTGGGCAGTTACGCGATACCCTTCCAGATATTGGAGTTCCCTCAATGTCATAGCTAAAGCGACTGTCTTGAGGCCAAAGAGCAATTTTATTGGCAGGAGGGACATTCATGCTATATTACGCAAACGGCTGGTTCTTGGCCAAACACGGTCGTTCCGAATGGACCATTCTAAAACAACGGTCGAGGACTTCCAGGGAAGCCTTTGGCCACGGAGTGCCGGGCTCGGCCTCCTGGCGCATGGCCCAGCGCATGGGCCGACTGAGGCCCGGCAGCGGCCGGCTCAGAACTCCGCCTTCCGCGAGACCCGCGAGGCGCAGCCAGTGCTCCGCGCCCCCGCAGAAGGTCCAGGTGCCTCGGACGCGCGAAACATGGGAACCGAGTTCTGAAGCCGATTCGGGAAATCCGTCAATTCCCCCGAGTCGGCGAACTGAAGTGATCTGCGTGGTTTTATCCATGTGCCAAGCAGCAGACACGCGGTATGCGCCTGTCTGCGACAATCTAAAACAGCTCGTTCACTTGCACCAGTGCCTGCAGGCTAGCTGAGGTCTGATTCTTTGGCGGTTGCCACTTGCCACAAGTTGAAGCAACCAATCAAATGTTCGGCCCTAGTTGAGATGTCTGCGGTCAGCTGCCTGACGAACATAGCTCCCCAGCGAAGAAAATGAAGGCTCCGAAAACTCAGAGCCCGTCTCGAACCCCAAATAAACGATAGGCTCAGTCTTCATGCTGATGGGGAGTAGCTTAGAATCAGTATAGACTTTAACCGATTTAGAGCATAGCAGTCATGTGACTTTTAGGGATTGCAACGCAAGTCGGGGTGAGCCGCTGAGTGCCCCACGAACCATCGGGGCCTCAGGCGGCATCACACATGTGGCAAACCTAAATGGGATTCAAACTCGCCAGGGAACCATCCTACAGTATGGCAAGCCTTTCCCAGGTCCAAAATGGAAAACGTCATGTGCGCTGGATTGCGCCGCGCAAACGCGCGACTCCTAAATGGGTGTGTCGCTTTTGAGGATACCAGGACCCCCTTGAGTGGTTTCAAGAAAACAACAATCCCCCAAATTTGAGACATCCGAATGCACTCGTTTCGCTCGTCTTCTGTTTTCAGAACGCCGTTTTCTGATTTTGGGCCGACCGGTTGTGGCGTTGGTCGTGGACTGGAAAGCTTCGGACTCCTATATAAGGAATCCTCACGTCGCACACGCCCTCGTAGCTCGCCCCATTTTGCCCAGACTTCATGTATCCCACCTGTAAGCAAAAACACGGGGAAGCACCCGAAACATGATGCTTTCGTCTGGTATCTCGATTGCCCAATTAGCTCCCAAGCCGCAAAACCTCCTTCAATAGATGACTTGCAGGACTGGCACTCCATGTGTGCCCAAAATAGGGCTGTGTGAAAGAGGGGACCCACATGGCTGGTTTAACAAGATCTCCCCTTGTGTCCTTACGACACAAGACATCAAGAACGCTAAGAATGGCAAGGATTTCGGAAAGACAGTACTTAGTAAGTACTGTAACCATGGTTGCAACCAACTCAAACCTACAACCATGGTTTTGGTCACTGGTTCCTTTCCCGATGCAAATGGGTTCCGTCCTTTCGGATGCGCAAGCGAGGCATCGAGTAAAGTTGGCCAGAATCTTTGCCGCGACAGTTTTGTAGTCTTGCAATCATTTGCAACACCGAAATAAATCATCCCCAAGCCAGGGACTGAGCTCGCTATAAAATCACGCGTACCTTTTTCGCCCTTTGGCAAAACGATGAGACATCTCAAAAAGCATTGCAAACATTGCAAGCGGGGCTGAGCCAACCGGGGTCACGACGGAAGCGAGACCTCAGAATCGGAGCTGGAAAAATTTGGGCGCGTCATTTTCTGAAGACTTGAGTTTATCCCAAAATTAGGGAACCCCGGACATGGTGGTTCTCCTGTTGGCTTGTCCTTCAACCAACCAAAAGTGGCTTCTCGAGAAAAACAGAGACACACTCGTGCACTTCTCTTTTCGGTTTGTTGCTTATAAGAACTTATGAGCGAAATTCATTGGTTACATTGCGGCCTTTTAGGGCTGTCGCCCAGCCCCATTTCCAGGCAAGGCGTACGCGGCAAGCCATGGTTTTGTGGTTGGCTTGTGCTTGGTGCTTGGTTTCCACAACGCAACCAGTCGAAGTCATAACCGCTGCTCTCAGTTGCATCACCAGTTTTTTCCAGTCGCGGAAAACAACTTCGGGCACCGATCCGCGAAACCGGAAAACGCCGGCCTCGTGGGATTTTCAATACGTTTTGGAATCGGTACCCTTGTTGGTTTAGGTTTGAACACCGACAAGGCACACCATGGGGTGTCCCTCTTTTCAATACCCGCGTGTCAGCGGCTGTGAGCCACCAGTTAGCAGACTTGAGACAAACCACATCACCGGGTCCGCCCCCCCCCCCGAACGCAAGTACTGACCCAGCACGCTTGTTACCATGGGTTGTCCTCCAAAACAAAATCGAAGCGCCGTGCGCTGGTAGGAAAGGCAGGCATTGTTGCTGGTGCACGTGTGGCAAGCAAGATCGGAAAGCTAAAGAAGGCGATGATTGACGTTGCGAAGCCGACACAAGCAAAGGGACCTTCTTGGGGGGTAAGCAAAGAGCCTACCAACAAATCGGCGAAAACTCCCCTTGTTGTTTTTTCGTTTTACGCCCTATTTGCCCTGGGTGGTTTTAGAGGAGTAACGAGATCCAAAGCCTTGCATCGCCACAGGATCAAACAGGTACCCTCCAAATATGAATCCTCAAGCCCTGCGTTGAGCCGCGATTCGCCCTGCCGTATGAAGCAAGGGGGCCCGCGAGCGAAGAAGCCACGTGGGGTTTAGAAGGCAAATGTGGGGGAGACAGGACAGTCCCAACACGCTAAGATGCAAGGGCTGCTTCCTTTGCGTAGCGGATCCCTTACTTGTACCATCCAAAGCTGCGACCCTCAGCGGTCTTTTTGTGGAACGGCCTCGCTCCTGCGGCCCTCAGCTTTCCGAGG
Source organism: Effrenium voratum (assembly GCA_963377175.1). NCBI lineage: Eukaryota > Dinophyceae > Suessiales > Symbiodiniaceae > Effrenium > Effrenium voratum. The sequence continues at coordinate 545,462 of CAUJNA010003421.1, forward strand.
GATCTCGCCCCTTGTTGCCAGCCCTCGGCCCTATCCCCACTCGTCGATGCACATGGCTCCCATCTCATCAGCCGCAAACCGGCCTGGTCACACCCGAAAGTTTCGGGGTACGTCCTAACGCCCAACTGGCATGCAGGCAGAACACTTGACGCTTTGGAAACCGAACCCCGAGTTTCTGCTCTTCCCGAAAACACACGGCTTGCGAAGGAGAGCTAACTAGCTTCCGGGCACTGGCAAAATTGGGTGGGTTGAGGTCGGCTTTGCGGAAGTAAGTTTTGAACGCATCAAGTTCTGTGTGTGGTGGCCTGCCTCTTGGTCGCGGCAAGAGTAGCGGCCACAGCTGTTCAGGCAGCTTGGCTGCAATACATCCCTTAGGTTCTCTCGCATACAAGGAACACACCGGCTGTTGCGGTCTTTCTGCAACAAATGGTTCTTGCTTAAGCTTCTCACATGTCCTGCCAGGTTGGCAAACAATTCTCAGAAGAAGCAAGGAAATCTCTCCAAAACGCTCGCGCAAACAACACTCAAAGGCACTCTTCCGGCGAGTTGTGCTGCTTGGGCAGATCAGTTGCACCGCGATAGGGCGACGGCAGCAGAATCACGTCAAGCCTGCCCACCGCCCTTCCTTCCCAAGGAAGGGCACAAGCAGAACGATTCGTGAAAATCTTCGAACGAAAGCCTAAGGTTGCCTTCCCTTTGGCTTCCCCCGACCGTCCACGGTTGGCCTTCCACTGAGAACAGCCCTGTCTGAGTGTGTGTGGGTCGGCGGACATGGGTGTGGCCGAATGTGCGTGCTGGTGCATGGGTGCGGGCGCGGGCGTGCGCACGTGCGTGCATGGGCAAGTGGGTGGGTAATGTTAGACCCCTAGGTTGCAATTGGGTCCTCTATTGTAGCAAACTTTCCCTAATTCAGGATCCTGTGCCTGTTTTGAGCCCGTGGCAAGTTTCGAAGGAAAAAATGCCGAACACAAAACCGGGCGAAACAACCCCTGGCCAAAAAGTCTGGCAAAAACAATCGGGCAAACAAAGCCGGGCAAACATAGGATTTTTTTGCAGTGGACCCCAACCGATCAATTTCTTTGCAAAAGTATGGGCAAACAGTCACACAAAGGGGGTTGCCCACAAGAGGCCTTGAGCCTCTTGAATGTGACTGTTTCGGGGCCCTCATTAGCGGGGTTGCTGAAATTCGCCAATTAAAGCCTTCACCTGACCAAGCTATTCCCAGCTCAAAGGGTAAAAGCCCCAGATCTAGCAAATCCAATGAAAACACACACACAAACAGTCCCAAGATCAAAAAGGCACGCGCAAAAACAAACACGCACTCACACACAGACACGAAGACACACCGACACACCGACGCACAGACAGACACACAGACACACCGACGCACACAGACACACAGACGATTCCTTTCTATTCTCTTTCCATTTCCTTTCCATGTTCTTTCCATTCTCTTCCCATTTCCTTTTCATGTCCTTTCCATTTGCTTTCCATTTCCTTTCCATTTGCTTTCCATTTCCTTTCCATTTCCTGTCCGTTTCTTTTCTATGTCCTTTCTATTTCCTTTCTCAATTTCTCTGTCCATCTCTCTTTGCTGCTTTCCCCTTCCAAATCTAAGATCCGGGCTCAGCCGGCTGCCTGGTGCAGGGCAATATGAAAATAGCCATTCCTGTTCCAAACCTAGAGATCTAGCCGCTTCGTTGCATTTCCTTTCCATTTCCTTTCCATTTCGTTTTCCCCTGTCCATTTCCCGTTGCCTTTTTCCCTTCGAAATCCATGATCCGGGCTCGGCAGGCTGCTGATAAATTCTTGTGCGGGGCAATGTGAAAGTAGCCATTCCTGCTCCAAAGCTGGATCTAGCCACTTCGTTGTTTCGTTTCCACTTTCCATTTCCGTTCCATTTCCTTAATATTACACCAGCAGAGACCCAAACAGTTAAGGACTGACGGGCAAGAACAAACATGCCAACAGCTTGTGGCTTTCTGCGCTTCAACACGGATGAACCAAAATGATGCAGTCGTGAACCCGGCACGCGTTGCGTTGCTGCAAGTGTGTTGCTGGGGCGCTTCGCGCTTCAGCACCGCGCCAGAACTGAGGTTGGGCAAGCGTGCGGTAGCTATAGTGGGCGAGCGCGCGCGTGTGAGCACAAGTGTGGCTGCGCAAGTGCGCGGTCACATGGGCAGTTCAGACACACATGTCCAACTCAGACACACATGTGCGTACAGGTGGAACACACATATGTAAACGACTGAAACAGTACGCGCGGCACGCGCAGATGTGCACCCGTGCGCACACACGCATACCTGGGTCTTCCATTTGGTCACTTTTTGGGGCTCTGGGCTTTTTTTTTGGCTCGTTTCAGATTTTGAGCGGAAAGCAAAAATGAGCAGAAATCTTGATTTGGCATGATTTGGCAAGTTCTCCCCCGGAAAATGAGCGGAAATCGGCGGGAAATGAGCGGAAATCGGCGGGAAATGAGCGGAAATGTGCGGACCAGAACCACTTTCCAATTGAGCGTGCTCTTTCGAATTGAGCGTTTTTGGATGAAATGAAAGCGGGAAAATCTAGAAAAAAGTGCCCATGCAAAACCCAGGTATACATTCACCTGCGGCACACGCATACATGTGTTGAGCTGGAAAACCAATGTGTGCTTCTTGAAAGCGCACGCAGTGGAACACACATATGTGTTCACCTACGACACGCTAATGTGTTCACGTGGAACACACATGTGTTCACTTGGAACACAATGAAACGCGTGTCCAATTCAGACACACATGTGTGTACACGTGGAACACACGTGTGTTCACCTGGAACACAAACACGTGCAATTAAAGCACACATGTGTGGACATGTGGGAAACACATATGTATACCACTGGAACACAAGTATGTGTCCAACCGTGTGTGCGACTAAAGCACACACATGTGTGCACACGTGGAACACACGCGTGGGCAAACATAAATGCTCACCTAAAGCGCACACACACATATGCGCGCACTTCGAAAAGAATCATGCGTTTTCTGGAGCACACACATGTATACAAATGGAGAGCAAATATGCCGTCACATGCGAAAAAGTTAACCTAGCACATAGTAATGTGTTCACGTGGTACACACATCTGTCCACCTGGAACACAAACATGTGTCCAAGTGGAACACACATGTGCGTACAAGTGGAACACACATCTGTGTACACGTGAACACACATATGTGCACACGTGAACTACGTGAACACTCACATAAAGGTGCACCCGGAACACACGCCAGTGCGCTCATCCGATGACAACCGTGTGTTCTCATGGAACGCAAACACGTGTCCAATTGAAACACACATGTGCGCACACGTGAACACACATGTGTACACGTGGAACACACACACGGGTGTTCGGCTGAAAACAGACATGTGTTCACCTGGAACACATACACGTGTCTGATAAAACCACACATGTGTGCACACGTGAACACACACCTCTGTGTACACGTGGGAGACACACATGCGCACAAGTGAGCACACACACATGTGCACAAGGGAACGCACACATGTGTACTGCACGCGTGAACACACACACATTTATGCGCACGCAGAAACACAGACACACACGAGTATTCATCTAATAACAAACACGTGTTCTCCTGGAACACAAGCACGCGTCTAGTTGGAAGACAGAAGTGCGTACACGTGAACACACGTCTGTGTACACGTGAGACGCACATATGTGTACACGTGCACACACAAATATACACGTGCACCCGGAACACACACTCACGTGCGTCCATCTGATAACAAGCATGTGCTCGCCTGAAACACAAAGACGTGTCCAATTGGAACACACATGTGCGTGAACTCTCTCTCTCTCTCTCTCTCTCTCTCTCTCCGCAGCTGTCGGACGGTCACAGTCCTCGCTGAGCAGGGGGCCGTATTCAGACACTGAGCACAAGACAGGCTGGCATGGTTGACGCCAGCACTGGAGACCAGGAAGAAACATGTGTCCGCCGCAGTCAGACAAAGAAATGTCTTTACAAAATCGGCAACGTCAGCACGCCTTGCCCTCTCACTGACCACTGAAGTAGGTTACTGCAGCGTGTCAAGCATGTCCTGGATCTGTCTCTCCAAGCCCCCGCAAGGTGCTTGGCCGCACTTCTTCTTGCCGCCATGGGAAAGGAGAGCCTCAGCAAGTCTCAACTTCATGATCTTTTTGTCCCACGCTTGTTTGAAGCCCGCCACCTGCACCGTCACGGCAACCTCTGCCGGCGAGACCCCAGCACCTTCTTGTCATCTTCTTTGATGGAGCACTCGGAAGCAGTCTTGACAAGGGAAGCCCACACATGCACGTGCGCCGGGCCAAGCTCATCAAGTTTCTTCTGGTTTCCGTTCGCTTCCTTCACCTTGTCCATGTGGGTTCGAGCAGCGTCCATCCCAGCCGCTGCGAATCGCCCATCCTTGGGAACCAAGTAGGTGTAAAGCACTGCAGCCTGCAACTCCCTGATGTTGAGGCTGTTCTTCAAGCACAGCTTTGCCACAAGCTCCACCATCTTGCCCATGTCAACTTTCGAGTCGGAGGCTTGGCAGACCTCTCGCCCTCGTGAACAGTGCCAAACCACGACATGAGTTGCAGACGGGCACAGTCAAGGGTTGTGCTCTGCCTGACCTTGGAGAACCAGATTGCCTGCGGGGAAGTGCGACACAATGCAAGTAAAAAGAGCCTCCAGAGGCATGTGCTCACATTGGCAGAAAGGACATGACAATTCATGTGGCACAGCCACGTTAGTTTGGCAAACACTGCCACTCCGCATTGCCCTCGTTGAAGGCGAGTTCGTATATGCTTTTGCGCGACCCAAACACTTGCAAAAATATGTCGGCACCAGGGGCATTGATTACACACAGCAGCGCTCACAAAATCCTGCGCTTTACCATGGGTGCCCCCGATCGTGAGCCGCATGTGCATGGCCAGCGCCTGCACTGAATTGAAAGAAGCACGGCAAAGGGATCCATCCTCTTTGGCACAGCTACACGCATCTGGCAACTCTGCAAATGGTTCCAGCTCTGCATGCTGCTCCACAGGTGGTGAAAGCCCGGCAGGAGGAATGCACACGGAGAAAAAACGTGAACGTAGCTCAGAACAATCAATCTGCAAAAATCCTCCCAGTAGTCTGTGAATAGTAAGAAAACGCGACCACAAGCAGAGTCCAATTCAAGTAAAGCCCGCAAATCTGTTTCCAGTTGCTTTGCCCAAGGGTTTGAACCTGCACGAAGGGAACCGTCAGGTAGAACACAGCCAGGCTCAGACTGGAAATGCCCAAACACAACGGTGAGAACCATCCTGTGCAAATGCGGTCGTGCTGCAACTGACTGCCAGTACTGCAACCGGCGAACTTGCAGCTCCAGTCGCGCTGGCGCAAAATGCGGAAGATGTCTGCATCCGGAACTGCATGGTATCGGCAAGCGCCGTCCTCTGATTCAATTTAAAACTTTCCTGGCAAACTTAAAGACCGTGGAGTCCAAAGACCTGCGCTCCGCATCAGAAAGAACCAAGCATTCGAGTGCGGACAGGGCGGCATTCCGTACCATTGCGTCAAACACCACAGCATCTCCTTGCCCAGAATTTTCCAAGCGCGTAAAACCCTCTAGCTGCAGCCTCCCGCCTGGCCTTAATTTCTGCATTGTTGCTGCCTTTGTGCTGCATGATTCCTCCCAAGTATTTCGCAGTCGTTGTCGTGTTGCCAGGAAGGCACCTGTCCTTGTACACGTGGGAATGAAAGGTGTTGGCCCCCTTTCCCGCGAAGAAAACCACATGCTCTTGCTTGCCCACATTCTGTTGCACCCCAATGGTAGCCAGCTCTGCGTCAAATATTTCATTGGAATGTCGAAGATGCAAGTACAATTCCTCACTGGAATTGGCAACCGTGCATTGAGCCACATCGATACATCTCGGCAGTCATGTGTAAGAGGGTCCACCATGGTGAGTTCCTGCTGGTGCGTTTGCGTGACCAACAGGGTGACTTCCAAAAACTGCGCACGAGCAACCGTGTCACCTTGCAGGCTTCCAGACCCTGGTTGGACACAGAAGTCCCCACCCCGTGCAGAAACATGCATGAAAGTGCGTTCGTGCCGCTGCTGGAGGAGCTGGGTGTCATGAAAATGCGCAACACGGTTGGTGGCCTGCCGGAGCACATTTCGCAATGGGCTTTGAAAAGCGTTGGCAATGTCATGCAGAGACAGCGCCGGCGAGATGCCTCTGCTTCGCAGCCTGTTTGAGAGTACAAGTTGTTGCAACATTGCGTCAGTTCTGGACTTGCCCTTGGTAAATCCAGCAGCATAATGACGATAGGACCCGGCACGTCCTCGCGTCCACAAAACATCGAAATTCCAGCCATTTGCCAAGCACCTCGAGGTTGTTGACGAGTCGCAGCCCCAATGGCCCCTCCCTGTTGTTTTTCTTGTCAAGGTCAGTCGTGTGACTGCGCTGCCATTCTGCCGGAACCCGGTTGTCAAAGGAAGTTTAACAAGAAACTTCCGTAGTACTGGAACTAAATGAGCTAGCTGCTTTGACATATAGCTATGACAGGTAGCTAGCATGACAAATAGATAGCTTTGACATATAGCTAGCTTGACAGATAGATAGCTTTCCAATAGGCTTGCATGACAAATAGATAGCTTTGACATATAGCCAGCTTAACACATAGATAGCTTTCCAAAGACTAGCATGACAGATAGATAGCTTTGACATATAACCAGCTTGACAGATAGATAGCTTTAAGATACATGGATGTGCGCGAAAAAAGCTACGAGAAAAGCTGAAATCAGGAGAGCTGGGGGATAGCAAGTTGCAGAAACGTTGGTGCCATGCGTGAATTGGGCTTCCGGACAGTGCGCAAACCACCTCGGTCGCGACGCCTGTACGGAGGCGGTCTCGGAACGGTCCCGGAACGGTCTCGGAACGGTCTCGGAACGGTCTCGGAGACGGGACCATTGGCACGGCCGCGCGAAGGTTTCGCTAGGTTTGAATTGCGTGGCAGGTGCAGCACTTTCGCAAGGTCAAGTATAGATTTCGTGGCAGGCGCAGCACTTTCGCGAGGTCGAGTACAGATTTCGTGGCAGGCGCAGCACTTTCGCAAGGTGCTGCGTCCACTTTCTGCGAGCTGGGGGATAGCAAGTTGCAGAAACGTTGGTGCCATGCGTGAATTGGGCTTCCGGACAGTGCGCAAACCACCTCGGTCGCGACGCCTGTACGGAGGCGGTCTCGGAACGGTCCCGGAACGGTCTCGGAACGGTCTCGGAACGGTCTCGGAGACGGGACCATTGGCACGGCCGCGCGAAGGTTTCGCTAGGTTTGAATTGCGTGGCAGGTGCAGCACTTTCGCAAGGTCAAGTATAGATTTCGTGGCAGGCGCAGCACTTTCGCGAGGTCGAGTACAGATTTCGTGGCAGGCGCAGCACTTTCGCAAGGTGCTGCGTCCACTTTCTGCGAGCTGGGGGATAGCAAGTTGCAGAAACGTTGGTGCCATGCGTGAATTGGGCTTCCGGACAGTGCGCAAACCACCTCGGTCGCGACGCCTGTACGGAGGCGGTCTCGGAACGGTCCCGGAACGGTCTCGGAACGGTCTCGGAACGGTCTCGGAGACGGGACCATTGGCACGGCCGCGCGAAGGTTTCGCTAGGTTTGAATTGCGTGGCAGGTGCAGCACTTTCGCAAGGTCAAGTATAGATTTCGTGGCAGGCGCAGCACTTTCGCGAGGTCGAGTACAGATTTCGTGGCAGGCGCAGCACTTTCGCAAGGTGAAGTGTAGATTTCGTGGCAGGCGCAGCACTTTCCCAAGGTCAAGTGTAGATTTCGTGGCAGGCGCAGCACTTTCGCAAGGTCAAGTATAGATTTCGTGGCAGGCGCAGCACTTTCGCAAGGTCAAGTATAGATTTCGTGGCAGGCGCAGCACTTTCGCAAGGTCAAGTGCCAAATTCGTGGCAGGCGCAGCACTTTCGCAAGGTCAAGTACAAAATTCGTGGCAGGCGCATCACTTTCGCAAGGTCAAGTACAGAATTTGTGGCAGGTGCAGCACTTTCGCAAGGTCAAGTGCAAAATTCGTGGCACGCGCAGCACTTTCGCAAGGTCAAGTACAGATTTTGTGGCAGGCGCAGCGCTTTAGCAAGGTCAAGCACAGATTTGAGCAGCCGGGGCTCGAAAATCGCAACTTTTAAGTACGAAAGTAGTACGCGAAGTCAACTTTCGCAGCTGGGGCTTGAAAATCGCAACTTTTAAGTACGAAAGTAGTGCGCAAAGTCCACTTTCGCAGCCGGGGCTTGAAAATCGCAACTTTTAAGTACGAAAGTAGTACGCAAAGTCCACTTTCGCAGCTGGGGCTCGAAAATCGCGACTTTTTAGTACGAAAGTAGTACGCGAAGTCCACTTTCGTAGCTGGGGCTCGAAAATCGCAACTTTTAACTACGAAAGTAGTACGTGAAGTCCAGTTTCGCAGCTGGGGCTCGAAAATCGCAACTTTTAAGTACGAAAGTAGTACGCGAAGTCAACTTTTGGGGATTGAACATCGCAACTTTTAAGTGCAGAGAAAGATGGGTAGATAGATAGATCAATAAACAGATATAGAGATAGCTAGAGAAATAGATAGAAAGAGATAGAGAAACAGAGATAGACAGAGATAGATAGATTTGTAGATAGATAGACAAATAACTAGCTAGATAGATAGAGGGAGATAGATAGATAGGAGATAGAGAGGTAGATAGATAGGTAGATCTATAGATAAATCGCAACTTTTAAGTACGAAAGTAGTACGCGAAGTCAACTTTCGCAGCTGGGGCTTGAAAATCGCAACTTTTAAGTACGAAAGTAGTGCGCAAAGTCCACTTTCGCAGCCGGGGCTTGAAAATCGCAACTTTTAAGTACGAAAGTAGTACGCAAAGTCCACTTTCGCAGCTGGGGCTCGAAAATCGCGACTTTTTAGTACGAAAGTAGTACGCGAAGTCCACTTTCGTAGCTGGGGCTCGAAAATCGCAACTTTTAACTACGAAAGTAGTACGTGAAGTCCAGTTTCGCAGCTGGGGCTCGAAAATCGCAACTTTTAAGTACGAAAGTAGTACGCGAAGTCAACTTTCGGGGATTGAACATCGCAACTTTTAAGTGCAGAGAAAGATGGGTAGATAGATAGATCAATAAACAGATATAGAGATAGCTAGAGAAATAGATAGAAAGAGATAGAGAAACAGAGATAGACAGAGATAGATAGATTTGTAGATAGATAGACAAATAACTAGCTAGATAGATAGAGGGAGATAGATAGATAGGAGATAGAGAGGTAGATAGATAGGTAGTAGATAAATCGCAACTTTTAAGTACGAAAGTAGTACGCGAAGTCAACTTTCGCAGCTGGGGCTTGAAAATCGCAACTTTTAAGTACGAAAGTAGTGCGCAAAGTCCACTTTCGCAGCCGGGGCTTGAAAATCGCAACTTTTAAGTACGAAAGTAGTACGCGAAGTCAACTTTCGCAGCTGGGGCTTGAAAATCGCAACTTTTAAGTACGAAAGTAGTGCGCAAAGTCCACTTTCGCAGCCGGGGCTCGAAAATCGCAACTTTTAAGTACGAAAGTAGTACGCGAAGTCAACTTTCGGGGATTGAACATCGCAACTTTTAAGTGCAGAGAAAGATGGGTAGATAGATAGATCAATAAACAGATGTAGAGATAGCTAGAGAGATAGATAGAAAGAGAGAGAAAGAGACAGAGAAACAGAAAGAGAAAGAGAAAGAGAAAGAGAGAAAGAGAGAAAGAGAGAAAAAGAGAGAGAGAAAGAGAAGCAAGGGGCCAAGGACAGTTCTCCAAACTATAGTTGTTCACTGCTTTGAAACTTCCGCCCCCCGGCTCTGCCGGACCTTACTTGTAAAGCCGTATGGAAAAGAACATTCACAGTAAGAACCGCTCAAAGAAAACCGACTTGACATTGCAACTGGAAAAGCCAACTCCATGCCTTCGTCCGTCAAGCTGCCATTGCGGAGGAAGGAGCTGCCTCCACACCTCCGCTGGGATGCCTCAGGGCGGAACGCTTTTCCGAAGCTTGCAGCGCCTAGCCTTCCACTCCGATTCCCGAATGTCCTGCTTTGCAAGATTGTACGCCAGTTGGGTGTCCAAACAGATGGCGTTGTTCTCCATTGCCATATGATAGCAGGATGCCCAGTCGACCTCAATCGCGCAACAGCCCCCATCCGGACCTGCCTTCTGTAAGTGTTACAGCCATTCGTGCCGGGACGGCCGCACCGTTTTTGCTGCATCATATTGCCTTCACTTGGGTCCGATTCGCCTTCCAGACAGGATGCATGTCCCGTATTGACCATGCTGCTTCAAATTTTTGAATGTGTTTTTAGGTGAGTGCTCTTGGTATCCCTCTTCGCGAGTGTTCCCACGTGTGCTCTAGCCTTTCGATACTTTGCCACTCGCAGCCAAACTTGCAAAAGCTTATGTAAACTTTGATGCAGCAAACAGGTGTCACCACCGTCCACTCGTGTCGGAAGTACCTCTGGCTGATATACAACCAGACTTTCCCGCGCCTGTAACATGTCATCAATGGCCTGCTGGGTGTCAGCAGGTCTCTCCTTTGAGCGGTCCAGCAAATTGTGACCAATACAAGTCTTGATTCGGGGGAAGGGAAATGCGGTCATAAATTTGAAGGTTGCACAGCTGCCGGTCAACGGCGGCAAACAATGCGTGGCGCTGATTGCCAGTAATTGCGTCGCGGGCAAGCGCCGCAATGCCCCAATGCTGTTTTTCTTGAAAAGCAAAGCCATCGACACCAAGTGGACGTCAACCTCGATTTGAATGGGCACATGATCTCTTCTGTGTGAATCGCAAATGAGCTGAAGCGGGTCTGCTGCTGTATACTGAATATGACATCTATGTACTTTGTGCAAGAAGGAACTAGGCAAGCAAATGTAATCGACTCTGGTATTATGTCGCGTGGAGGCGGGCCATAATAGGTGGCTCCCACATCGAAAGAGGTGTGCGCCGCAGCAAAAAAACTGCGACTCCAAGAAGGTCCTGAAAAGTCCTCCGTTAAAGTTCTGGCACTCCGGTCGGTAGGGTCCGATTGAAGTGGACCGCACCGACTGCCACCGTTTCCCGGGACCCCTCTCCAACCCCACGTGCGCATTCGCATCCATGCACACAACGGGGCGCGCCTCGAAGGAAGTCTCTCAACAAAGAACTGCACGTACGCCCTTATAATTGCAAATTCCGGTGCTGCTGAGCTTGTTTTTGGGGCTCAGTGTACATGTAAACAGACACGATGCATAGGTCCAAACCGCCGCGTCGCAGCCTGATAGCGCCGAAGCGCCCTTGCAACGGAGCTGTCGGACAAAAAACCTTGGCCACATTTTGTTATTGAAAACTCTTCTGGAAAGCAAAATGAAAACTCCTCCTTGCGCACTGTGCTTGTCTGCAGGCGCACCCCAATCATACCACAGGTGTCTCGAAAAAGAAGTCTGGGTGCACCCGTCTCCTCTGTATTTGACACAGGTGCCCTGTAAGCAGGGTAATGCGTGCTCGGCCCAATTCTCGCAAAATGCATCCTCTTCGTGTGGAGTCAATTGCAGACAAAGGATTGTAAGAAGTAATGAGAAGTTTCGGCATGCGTGGCCAGCTCTCATGCCCAGAACTGCTTTTCGGCCCCCTGCGTCCATCTGTGAATCATTCCGTCTACCCCTGACCTTAGGACTCGAGACAAAGGGGCTGCACACGTGAACACACAAATGTGTAGACGTGGAGCACACATGTGTACAACTGAACACACATACATGTGCAACCGGAGCAGACCCACACACACACACGCGTTCATCTGATAACAAACATGTGTGCTACTGGAACACATACATACACGTGTCCAGTTGGACCGCACATGTGTGCACACGTGAACACGCATGTGTACACGTGAACACACATATGTGTGATCGTGGACCACGCGAACACACACACACACACATATATGCACACCCGGAACACGCGCGCACACACACGCACACACGTGTGTTCGTCTGATAACAAACATGTGTTCCTGGAACACAAACACGTGTCCAGTTGGAACGCACGTGTGTGCACACGTGAACACACAAATGTGTACACGTGGAACACACATATGCGCACACATGAACACACATACATGTGCATGCGGAGCAGGCCCGTGTTCATCTGATAACAAACATGTAAGGTGATTTTGTTGCATTCAAGTCCAATTTCATTGTATTTGGCTTGGGATCCTGCACTCAGCAGGGCTTTGTTGCGGATTTGTCACAATATTATTTCGCCTTCGGTAGCCCAGATCCTGCACTTAGAAGTGATTAGTTTCGCATTTGCTACAACAACGCGTCGCCTCCGGTTGCACATTGGTGGCTCAGAGTAGCATGAATGCCTGTGGGCCCCAAATTGCGACAGCCCCTTGTTTGCATTTAAAACCTTCATGCCCATTCAGCTTGCTTACCATGTCTCAGGTTTTTGCGATCTGTGGCAGCTAAATCAGCGTCATCAAGCTCAACAAGAAAAAACTACTTTGCTGGGTTGAAGCAGCAGCAGCAACAGCGGCAGCAGCATCAGCAGTCACAGCCTTCTTCTGTGACAGAAATTGATGATGAAGCGTCTGCGTCTTCAAGGGCCGCGGTTGCGGTGATTGATTTTACTTGGGGTGAGCTGCTGAGCTTCAAGGAGCCTCTTTTGGTGAGCCCCGGCAAGCAAGCCGCCACGCGGATCCGCCCAAACTATGACAACCGCAAAAGAGCAGCAGCTAAGAAAACCATCCGCAAAAAGAACATGCGCCCAGGCATCAAACTATCGGCTCGCCTTCGTTGGTGCAGTTGCAATCTTCTGCTGCTTGTTGAGGCTGTGCGGCTTACTGGCGCTGCTTCGCTCAGGCAACAGTTGAACGGTGTCAGCCTTGATCGTGTTCAACGAGTGCTGGCGTCAAGCTGTAGCTGCGGGGCGAATTGCTTTGCGCAGTTTGCGAATGCAGGGGGCGAAGTGGAGCGATTCATCAAGGCGTTTTGGGAGTTGGAAAAGCTTCAGCAGGATATGTTTGCGCACACCTTAGTTCACTACTGTTGGCAACATATTGCATGCTTCCGGATTCGTTCCCGGTTTAGAATATTATTTTCAACAAGCCTTGGCCCGTAGGTTCTTTGTTCCTTGAATTTGGTTTGCCCAGGTTCCAACGAGGCGCTCGCGAACGCAACAGGAGACGCGCTGCAGAGAAGTGTGAAGCTGTTTTGGGGCAGGCTGGGGATGATGGATACTTGGCATTATAAACCTTCAATTGATCCGGCTTTCCATTTTTTTGTTAGCATGACAAGGGTTGTTCATCATTCAAGGTGACCCCCAAAGCTATGAGTCTGACAAGTCAGATATTGGCCTTGACGACTATTGTGTGGATGGGGAAAATTTGGAAGATGACGAAGAGCTTAAGCTGTTCGTCCTGGGGGAAAACAAAGCGTAGCTTGCAACAATGCTGTTTGCCGCTGACCGTGAAACAAACCAATCCTTGCTCGCAGTGAAGGTATGTGGAGACGAACTTCGCTGGAAACCTCTCGCGCTTGCCTACCCGATACCTTACGCCGGGAACAGTGAAGATGCTCTGGTACCAAATGGGAGGGCCGAGCTGCGCTGTCTCGACCCTGGGTAGCAAGAAAGCACCCGTTTGTTTGCCATGGGATCGACCGAGAAACCCGCCAGATTTTGACACACTCACGCTGGCCAAGGTACAATCACTTTTGGCGCCGCTTCAAGGCAAAGTGGACCAACTTGTTGCGATTTCTCCCTGAAAGCACGCATTCACAATGTGATGACTGTATAGATTTCAAAGACCTATACGACTCTGCAAAGGACTGACCCATCATGACCCCCCCCCCCCCCCCGCTAGGAAAAGTTGGTCCGACAAATCATGCTACGGTGAGACTGCCCTCATCCAGGAACTTCAGCAGAAGTTCGATGCGGCGGCAGCCTTCCAGGATCACATCACAGGTGTCATGTCCGACCGGCAGCTGGAGGAACATCTTCAGGCAGGGAGGTGGTGTGGGGATGGGTCTTCCTGAATGTCATTGCTGGCAGACATCTGACCCAGCTCAAAGCGGCACCATCTTCCTTCACTGGGCACCTTGGCAACAACTTGGCATGAACACAGAGAACATCAACTTGGCAGACAGACCTATTATCCTAGGATGGCATGGACCAAGCCAAGTGGGCGATCCCCAGAGACAGGAGGGGACGTGCTTCTCGGGACCTGGCAGCCTTCCAGAAACCAAGACTGAAGCTACAAGCAGTTTGGTGTCACAACATCAGCGTCCAGTTCTTCTTGGTGGATCCCAGGCTTCAAGCAGATCCAAACATGGTGTTGGAGTGCTGTGCACAGGCTTTGGAACATGTCATGAAGAGATGCGATGAGCTGGGCATCAAAAGACCGGACTCCCTAGCTGTTTGGGCTCCTGGGCACATTGAATAAGAACTGCTATGACTGTGTGAGCCCTTCAATCCACCCTCACCCCATCCCCCCGCCCAGGCTGACAACTGCTGCCGGGAGAACTACTTATCGCTATTGGCATCTAGAATGCAAATGCGGGTGACAACGCTGCTAATGGCCCGCGTTGGGCACACGCATGGCCCCATAGGCAGCTGGACTGAAGACAAATCATGGCTGCTCCGATGTAGTTTGGAAGGAACGTTGAAATGTTTCTGTTGCTGGCCCAGATCAGCTCTTTGGGGTCCTGCGGGCAGCAATGAGATACGTGGACGTCCTGGCTGACCCAGCAGACGCATGCCAGCCCCACCCTCAATTTCTGAAAGCAAAAACTTCGCTCACACCTTCCATATTGTGCCAAGTTGAGGAAACTTCGGGACATCACCGCTCGTTTGCACCTACAAGACTGGGTTGGACCAAGATCCGACATCATGGTTTCATATCTTCGGTCGGCAAGGGTGTGGAAAGAGTGGAACCCTGACTGAAATAATTCCACACTCAGTGCTGCAATCGGGTTTTGCCTGTCGCTAGAAACGTTCATGCAAGGGCCCGCCCGACGCTTTCCCAGGCTGGCCTCTCTTCCTATGCGCTTCGAAGGAGGCCTACGCACCGACTCTTCAGCCATGCATGCGTTCATATTTATGAAGCGTATGGGTGGCTTGGCTAATCAGTAACTGACAGTCGCACTTTTTTGAACACTGAGCTGAGAAGTCCCCTCCAACATCAAGGTGGTAAGCTCTGGTCCGGGCGTCAACTTCCTGAACCCCCACCCCAACGACGTGATCGGGTTCGTTAAACGATATGCTTCGGACAATGAGCTGGGACAGGACCTTTACCGTACTTTTGTTGCTTGCTTGGCATGTTGTGTGTGCTTTTGAAACCAGCAAGGAGCCCCTCCTAGTCCTGCCGTTCCAATATGTCGGGCTTTTGCAGAGCAATGTCCCAAGATAATTTGCCCCCCTGGTTGCACCTAAGTACAAGAAGCGTGAGCAATGGCTGAAGCTGGCAAGTGTACTCATTGCCAAGTGTGCGGATGAGAGCTCGGCCAGAACTGTGGCATTCCTGGTCGACTTGACAACCAAGCTTGACAACCATGAATTGCCTGATCTGTTGTGGCATGAATCTTTGTCAACGAACATGGATTTGATCAACGCGCGTACTCAGCCATGCCCAAAGGTGCTGGCGAAGTTGGCGCCTGCAATGATGTTTAGAGCAGTCATCCAGCGGCCACGGCACCAGTGAAACAAAAGCACTGTTGAGCACCCTAGCCCCGACTCTGAGAACATGTCTTGCCCCAGCACCAGCTTGCCTGCAGTTGCCAGCCACAGCCAAGGCATGCCTGATAGCAGTGGCTCGAACTGTCTTGGCATGCCCAGTCGCAGGATAGAATCACCCAACTTTCAGCTGTACTTCATTCAACTCAGTCCTAGGAATTTACTCCCTTTGCCAATGGACCCTAAAAAGGGATACACCGCATTTCAAAAGCAACATCAACGGATTCTTCAAACACTTGTGTGTCAATCTATTCGAGCCCGTCCAAGCCTTTCCCGTACGTCTACCCCTTGTTTGAGTGTGGCTCCAAACTGAGGTCTTTCTACTTGGAGGACGCACAGCCTCGCTGAACCATGCGCCTTGTTGAGAATGCTAAGTGACTAGCAATCCTTCCCATAACCACATTAATCATTGAATTTGGCTTACGGCAGCAATCGATTTAATGCAAGGCCCGCTTGCATCAGCAACTCCATCTGAATTAGTAGCCCCTTGGTTGCGCTAAACCTCTTGACTTGCAACATGCTTGAGTGGAGCAACGCTACCGTATCAGTCTTCCCCGGCTGCCGCGCCTAAGATTCGAACGTGCTCTTCAAGATGACGACCTGCCGCAGGGGTGAGAGAAAATTGCATTGCATTGAAATTGGCTTGCATCACTGTAACAGTCACTTGTCCAGTGCATGCCATGATCGTGACAGTTGAAAATTATGTGAAGGTTCAAAGGGGCAAGCCGCGATAGCAGCCTGACGTGTTTTTAGCCTACTATGCCTACTATGAAGAGGCCACACTTCACACGGTTGCAGTCTCCTCAAAGCGTGCCTTGGCAGGCCTGCAATTGCTCTTGCCTTGGCCATCAAGATGCTGGTGCAGCATGCCTCTCCTGCCACGCGGGCTCCGCGCGGTGCAAGTCCCAAGAGACGTGTGCTTAAGCATACCTTGAAGAAGAAGGAAGCCATGAGCTTTGGTTGCGTGTGAGTCGGTTTTCATGGACACCCGACCCCAAAATGTACGTAATCTAAGGAGAAGATACCCCAAAACGAGCCTCGATCCAGTTGGGAAAGATGGCCCAGCGGGCCCGCGAACCGTCATCGTCGAGTGGGCAAGGCTTTTTCTTCAAAGGATTGAAGCTGCACACGGCAAGTCGGTGCTGGTTGCCGCTCTCAAAAGCTGGCGGTGGGATGTCACGACGTGCTTTAGCGTTCAACAAAGCAGGCTCATACGAGGCAGTCCAGACATGGCTGGAACATGTGGCTGGAAATATGGAGGCTTACCAGACCATCAAGTTTCCTGTCACTTGCCAACAGCTTACTTGTTCCCAAACACCCCCCGATGCCTGAACTCTCACGCCCAGGCTGCAGCATGCACGATGCCGTTCACGCTGCCGTTGACCACCTTCCGCATCGAAGAGCCGCAGGACGGATTTCCGATTCTTCAGGATTGGCTCACCCACGCAGTGTCAATCTACAATGGGGGGTTTGAATCGCACCGGGAGAACATCGAGCTCAAAACAAGCGATGCGCAGTTGGGCAACAACCTTGACTTCGGCACTGTGCTTGCCGCCAAGGGAGTGGGAAGGGTCACAATCTTGCTCTTTGCAGTTGCGTACACCTACTCCCACATCAACGCCTGTTGGGGTGAGGGGGAGGAGGAGGAGTTTGGAAGGTGCCTTGCACAATTTGATGTTTTCTCGTCTTGCTTTTGGACCCATTTCATTTTGTCAGGGCATGGCTCTGAATGAAAACAGGGCGGTTTTTCTTGAAAACATGGGATCTCCCTCCCTGAGGGGCTCAACGGCTTGTGGGCCACAATTTGCCCTGGCCGGACTCTAGCAAAAACAATTTCTGTCGCTCCCTCAAAGCATCTCAGAACTAAAACGGTTTGAAACGTGGCCCTTTTCTAGTTTTGAAGGACGGTTGCCTCTCAAGTCCCCTCCCCACATCGAAAGCGTCGCCTCTCCTACCGTCGCTTCCTTTTAACATCGAAACCGTCGCCTCCCTCCAACATCGAAACCGTCGCCTCCCCAAAACCATTGTCCTCCCCAAAAATCAAACCCCGTGTGTCCACGATTGGGTGATGGGCTGAACAAAACTGTCGCCTCTCCAAGGTCAAGGTTCCTAAAAGGTGATGGTTTCGACGAAACCGTCGTCTTTTCCCCTTTTGGCAAAAAATCCCTCTTTGGATGGTTTTGGGAGGGGGAGGCTGAAGCCAAGTTAGGGGCTTGAGTCTGTAAAAGGAGGAAAGGTGATGGTTTCCACGAAACCGTCGTTGCTGGCGAGCAGGAATCACTCAAGTCGCACAGGTGATGGTTTTGCCTTCCAACCCAATGGCCATGCCATCCATAACATCTTTTTGGGGTCACGACAAACCTAGCAACGTTTTCTAAGAGGTCCTCCAACCATCTCCCACACCCACCCCCCCCTCTTTCACCCAGCGCCCAGTACTTGTGTTTGGGTTCAATGGGATGCTTGCCCCAAGGTGGATCAACACGGCCACCCGCTTGAGCTGTGTGTTCCTGAAGCTGGACTCCGCGAACATGGTGTACCGGCGCATCCAGCTCTCCCAGCAACAGGCGGAGAAGCAGCGCAAGAATCCGGTTCAGATCACGATGGTTTTCCACTCGAGAGCGGCCGAGCTGTTGACGGAGACTTTGGTAGCAAGAATTCGGAGCGAAAGAGTCAGTTGGTCGGACATGTGAAATTGTTTCTATGCGGCTAGCATTTTGCTCTGGAGCTGAGCTCAGCCCCTCATGGCTGATTACAGCAGCGATGATGAAGCATGGGGGTCATGGTTGCCTCCTGCTGCACCTCAGGAGGTGCCAGAGCAGGTGCAGCAGGAGGGGGCGCAGCAGGAGGGGGCGCCGCAGGAGACCCCATGGCGCCAGGCTCAGGAGATGCCACGCCACTTCGGGCAGACGGTGGCGGCTGCAGCCCTGGCAGCACTGTCTGGGGTGATTCTAGGCAGGAGCACGGCTCGTCAAGCGGAGACGGCGGGTGGGGCAACGGCGGGTGGGGTGATGTTTGGTGGAGTGGCAGGATGACTGGTGGCGGCAGGGGCAGACCTACACGAGGGGGCCGTGGCGCTTCATGGCTGACCTAGCGCCCGGCGCCTGGAAGGAGTGGCAGTGGCACGCTGGGTGGAGGTGGCGGACTTGCGCTCCTGGCAGGCCGCATGCCAAAGAGATGCCGCGGAGGCGTCAGGTTCAGCAGCCAACGGAGGCGGAGCCGGCGCAGGAGCAACATCCGGAGGCTCAGCAACAGCCGCGGCAGCAGCAAGATCCGGTGCAGCAGCAACAGCCGGTGCAGCAGCAAGATCCGGTGCAGCAGCAAGATCCGGTGCAGCAGCAAGATCCGGTGCAGCAGCAAGATCCGGTGCAGCAGCAACAGCTGCGGCAGCAGCAACGACGTCTGCGGATGCAGTGCTCCGGCACATGCGACTTCTAAGAGCGTTGCTTTCGCACGAAACAAGGACCACCACGCCTGCCTTCCGCACCATCGCCAGCATTGGACGCATATGCGTGGCGGTGAGTAGATGTCCTACCTGCGCAGGCTTCAGACTTTGAGTTGGCGGCGCTTTGAGCTGGCTGTTGCAGGCCTTTGGTTTTGAGCGGGCCCTTTGAGCTGGCCTTGGTGCAGGCCTTTGGCGGCTGGCGCAGGCCTTTGGCTTTGAGCTGGCCTTGGTGCAGGCCTGTCGCTTTGAGCTGGCTCGGTGAAGGCCTTTGGGCGGGCTCTGGAATCGCCTTCTTGCACTGTGTGTGTGCGCTTTTGCACGCAGTGCGGCGCGGTACAGTATTTTCGACACAGACCTTGGTCGCCGAGCGAGAAAAGTTTGAGAACGCTTGCAAGGAATTGGAATCATTGAGTTGCATGCTACTCCAAGTTGTCAATCCCGCGCATCCTTGTATCAAGGTTGGTCCAGGGTCTCAAAACCCTAAGCGTCCAACTGAGGCAACCCACCATTTCCTTGCTTGGCCTGAGATTGCATACCACTCCAGCGTTCTTTCAACCTCACGCCGACCTAAGGAACGAAGCCTTGCTGCATCCCCGACAGTGGAGCAGTACAAGAAGGCCTTCATGGATGCCGTCCAGGAGTACAACAACTATGGAGTGCTGTGAATGGATTTCATGCCCTTCATACTCAAATTTGCGTGTTTGACGGAGCCCTGTTGACAGCCCCAAAGTGGAAGTCGTTGTCTTGAGCCCTCTTTCCACGGTCTGCAAACAGCCTAAATTGAGATCCCTTCAAAATCGTAACGCCCTCGAAATGGCCGCCTGCCACTCGCCAAGGTCGGTGTTTGCAACCTCGCCTGGGCAATGATTCAGCGGCACTTTCATCAGTTCAGGGTGGACCAATCAGGCCAGGTGGGCTGTTTGGATTGCAGCGCTTTCCCAACAACTGCATTCATACTGCCCCCTTGTATTGTATCCTTCACAAAGAGAGCTTGCTTGGTTTGCGGTGCTTTCCCAACCGCTGGATTCATGTTAGCCCCTGCAGCCTTCCACAAAGAGACCCTGCTTTCATCGCGCTGGCTTCTGAATGGGGTGCCGTCGGGTGTGACGGGTGGGGTGTGGCATCAAGTGCTGCAAGTGACCCCAACGAAGCAGTCTGTGTTCTTAGAGCGCGTGAGCTTCCTACATGACCTGAGCCTGCGCAGAAGAACAAGCAAAACCCAATCATGCCGCCTCCCACTTGCTGAGTGGGACCGAGAGTGCAGTTGCATGTGTGCGCTTGCCTGGGTTGGTGAACAAATGGCTGTGGCCACTGACCCTGACCGGAACAATGAGAAGCTCTTCCCAGACCCCAGAAAGCCATCGAAGGGTGCACCCGGCGTGTTTTGATGAGCGTGTTTCGTTGAACCGTGCGTTGCCTCCCCGCCCTCAACCTCCTTCCCTCGCAACCCTGGTTAGGGACTACAT
Organism: Effrenium voratum; assembly: GCA_963377175.1. Lineage (NCBI taxonomy): Eukaryota > Dinophyceae > Suessiales > Symbiodiniaceae > Effrenium > Effrenium voratum. The sequence goes on from CAUJNA010003421.1 coordinate 566,137, forward strand.
GGATGACATCCAGTGCCACATTGAAGGGGCCCACCCAGCCTTTCAGGCCTCACACACGCAAATGTGGACTGACTTCCTGCCCCTCAGATCAGTTGACCAAGCCACCCTGGACATAGCTGAAAAGGAGATATCCCGCTTGGACAAGGAAGCTGACAAGCTCACGTGGGAGCAAGATGTCTTGAAGCTCAACAAAGACATTGCAACCTTGGGGCGCATGATCGAAAAGGAAGAGGCGTGCCAGCGAACATCCCATCTCAAGCGGGTCCTTCATCTCAAATCCCAGAAACTTGAAAGCATTCAAAGGGTCCAGTAGCAGCTGTCGCATCCGAGCTCTAAGAGATGCATGCTTTTGCCGAGGAACACGATCGGCGCTTCTATGGTCACCAACTTCATGAACCGTTGGGTGAAGCACGTCACAGGCAACCAATCCCAGCTTGACAGCGCCATCACTCAGGCCCATCCCCACCCCCTGACCCAAATCTCATCACCCAACAGAGGAAACAGAAACCCACATGTTGAAACCCTCAACTTCCAAAATGAGACTTTGCACCCTTCCCCTTGCAGTGGCTGGCAGACGCCGACAATGAGCCGATCATTGTGCTTTTGGATTACATGAAACATGGCCGGCTTTCGAACACCGCCCTCAACGACACGTTTGATCTTTTGAGACGCACCTTGTCACGGAAGCCGCAGTCAAGCGTGGCTGTGGTTGTGTGCCCATACCTGACGAGCAGCAAAACCAAGAATGGTGCCAGAGGAGAAGTCAGGTGCTCCAGGGCAAGTCCCCGATTTAGATTCAACATACCTTCCAAGGGGCATGTTTATTCTCATCCCTGACAGGCGCATTGAAGACAAAGCTGATGGAAAGCGCCTGTGGACTCAAACCATCACCCTGAGAATGGGCGAGCCACCCTCCAATAAGCAGGTCCCCATCAACTTCACAGGGTGGCTCTGTGTGGATGACGGGACCAAGGGTGAAAACAAATTCACCGACTGCCCAATGGCCATTGACGGGCACCTTACCTAAAATTCAGAACTGACTCACAAACTTCCTCCATCCCAGCGTGTTGATTCTTCGGCTTTACCCCAACTTGAATTGGCTAAGGGGCAACAGAGATCCGATTCGCTGGAATGCTGAGAAGGATTATGTTATCCCAACACTGGTCAGAGACAGTGTTCCGTCCACGGCAGAGGGATCCAGGCCTGGCGTGTTTCTCGTTCGAAAATACAAATAAGTTAGTGTCCAACCCTGATGAGGTCCATGTCTGACGTTCAAGAGGCCGCACAGTACTTAAGCGGGGATGCCTTTCCCACTATGGTGCTGAAGGGCTCCTAGGAAATATGAACGTCCCGCACGCGAGATTGGTGCATTTGTCACCATATGATGCTTCTGTGGAGACAGTTAGTATGAAATTTCACCAGACCTTGGAGAAGAGCCCCAGGATTAAATCGCTCTCCCTAACGGCCACCATGGAGCACGGGGTGTACTCAGAACAAGTGACTGCAGTACGGCTGCTCAAGGAGGGGACTCGTGTGTTTGCCCACTGCCCACTTGTCAATCCACCCACCCACACCCGAAACCTTCGTTTGCCCGGCTAGGAGTGGAAAAATGGCGGAGGCATTCTTGCAAAAGAGCCTGGCTACAAAGAGTATGAGTCCGAGCCAATCGACATGCCCGACAAGTTGGACATGCGGGACTACCCCACAAAGCTGGTAAGTTTACAGGTCAACAAGTCAAAAAAGGGCTTGGACAAATATGTGTTTAGCATCCGCGCTGAAGTCCGTCGATCCCATTGGAATGATGCTGTGAACGGTGCTGAATGGAGGAAAATGATGGAAGACTTTGACAAACAGCTTCTTGACGTTGAGTTCGGCCATGCAACTCTGACCCATTGGCCCTTTGACCGTTTGACTCTCTCAGTAACTCGTTTGAGACCCTTTGACCCTTTGACCCTTTGACTCTCCATATCAACAAGTTTAAGACACTTTGACCCTTTGACCCTTTGACCCTTTGACCCTTTGACTCTCCATAGCAACAAGTTTAAGACGCTTTGACCCTTCGATCCTTTGACTCTCAGTGGTAACTACTAGTTTGAGTTTGCTGTCAGGTTTGACCGCCACATGGCCAACTTGCAGGGGAACAACGCCGAATCAGCCAGTCCTCGGCAGACCGCAATTGTTGCGAAGGTTGCTGAGGCCAAACCTGGCGGGGGTGTCAGCTGGCCGGAGGAGGCTGCAACTCTCAGTGACCTCACTGAAAGATATGATGTTGTGTGCAAATGCCCAGCTCGTGCAACCGGATGCACCCTCTACGTCACGAACGCGGCCAACAGAAACGGCCAGGAATTTGATGTTCTGGGTGGCCAGAAGTGGAAGCTGTTTTTGGCCACTGGGATTCTATTAAAGTTGGGCTTGGGGCAATTTTGGGTCCTGCTTATGCCCACACCGACGGCCTTCCACGTGGCTCACTCCGCCGCCACAGTCAGCAGCGCAGAGTTTTGCATCAGCCACGGGCGTAGCACATTCCTCAAGGCGGACAAGGCTGAGAAGCTGTTCAGGGACGGCGCAGGCATGGTTGTTGCCCGAGAACTTGATGCGGTTTGCACAAAGCATAGCGCTTGTCTAGCTCGCGCCCTGCAGGAAGCCGTGGAGGCCCGCCGGTCTGCAGAAGCTGCCGAGGCCAGGATGGCCGCTGCAGCTGCAGAGGCGCGCAAGGCCGCTGAAGCTGCCGAGGCCCGCTTGGCCACTGAGGCTGCCGAAGCCCGCAGGGCCGCTGAAGCAGCTGAAGCTCGCGAAGCTGCACGCCACCTGGGCCAGGCAGAGGTGCACACGCCACGCAGCGCTAGCTGGCAGCGTGCCCCAAAGGGGGCAAGCCCTGCGACTGGACTGCGCGCGCGGCCCAGACACCTGGCACGGCCGAGCAGAGGACGTGGCAGCTAGCGGAAGCGTGGTGGGACGGGTACTTCACGGGGCTTAACCGGGCAGCGAGGCGGTAGGCTGGCTGCTAGGCTAGGTCGGCTAGGTGTAGGGCTCTAGGCGAAGGCTAGCTAGGCGCGCGGTAGGGTAGGTGGGGGCGAGCCGCTGTACAGCTGTGGCTGGATCGACTGGCGCGACTGTGCCGTGAAAACAGTCGCACGCCCGGCTGTGAAGATTGACGCAAGTTGCTTGAGCCACAGTGTTTTGAGTGCCGAGCCGCTCCCTGCACACGACCCTGCTCAGGAAGACTTTGTGGAGAGCCTTCGCCTGCCACTTGGCCTGCGCCTACTTGCAGCGTTATCTGTGAGCCGTGGAAGTTTCCGATAGCTCTGAGGCACTTGGGCCTTCGAGCTGCCTGATCCTAGGCTACGGGGTAGGCTATAGGATCTAGATAGGCTAGCTTGCGCGTGTCCAAAAGAGCGCTTCTGGGGCAATGTCTGCCAAAATTGGACGGGAAATTCGTTTGCCTGCCCCGTGAACATGTACCACAGCCACAAGAAGGTGAACCAGACGCTCCAAGCTTTGCTGCAGGCTGTAAAGGCTGACCTGGACGGGCTGGCAAAAGGACTCGAAGTGCGGGGAAAGCTGCTCAGCTGACTGCGTACATGCCGCCCACATATTTGCAATCCGGGTGTGTCTGAGGTTTGGACCTTCCACGTGGTGGCCTGCAAGGGCGGCCTCAAGTACTTGGCGCAGGCGCTGCTCACGCGGTGCCCAGGCTGTGAGGAGGCGCGCTCGGCGCTTTGTTGTTCAGTGTTATATCAGCATGTGTCAGCCTTGGCAGGTTTGCTTCCGGCGCCTGGCGTCGATGGGCCGTCAAGACCCGAGTTTGGTGTACACGGAACACGGACCTGTCGGAGACCGCTGCGTGGCGCACGCGGCCTGCGCCAGATCCCTGGTCTGAGCGCCCGTGCCTCTCCTTACTGGATGGCTTCAGTCTGCGCATGGTCAGCACCGACTGGATGCACACCGCAGTTCTGGCCTGGTCCCAACTTGCCGCGGCGGTTCAGTGAAGTGCAGCGCAGGCTGAACGACTTCAAGGCCCAGCACGGACTGCAGATGCACTTGAAGCGGCTATCCAAAAGCCGACTCGCTTGGGAAGATGGCACTTGCCCTGAGTTCAAGTCCAGCGCGGCAGACACTGGCGTGATGATTCGCTTTGTGGCCCGCGAGCTGTCAGATCGTCTGCCCCCAGAGCCATACGAAGGCCTTGCAGCTTGCGCCTGGTTGGCAGATCAGCTTCAAGAAGCTGTCATGCGGGCTGGTCTTTTCCTCTCTGAGTCCGAGGTGGAGCAGACTTTAATGTATGGCCGTGCGTTCCTGGCGTCGTACATGAAGCTTGCTAAGCTAGCAAATGTTCGTCGCGAGCTCTACTTCAAGGTACGGCCAAAGTATCACTACTTGACTCATCTGATCGAGGATGTGCAGACACGTCCGTCCAGGCGAAGCTTGGGCTGGGACTCTTGCTGGATTGACGAAGACTGGGTCAAGGTCAATCTTCGCATGCTTCGTAGGATGTCGGCTAGGACGTGCCATGAGCACCTGCTCTATAGGAATTTGATTGTAGTTAGGCATGAGCTTGAGAAGCGTGGTCGGTGAAAAAATGTGTGCGTTTAGCACGGCTTTTGCTGAATTGCGCCGGGCTATGGTTTGAGTGCTTGACAGTGCTGGCTTGATAGGCTAGGTAGGATTTAGAGCTATAGACAGGATTTAGGCTGTCACTAGAAAATCACTAAAAACACATAAAATCCAAATAGGCCTTAAAAGTCAAATAGTCCTTAAACCTCTAAATGGTCCTTAAAAGCTAAATAGGCCTTATTTTTAAGGACCGTTTGGACGTTTTGCAACTTTTAAGGACTATTTGGTCTTCAAGGCACACTCATGCGGTCACATGCCAAAAAAACGTGTTCACTTGGAAAGCGCCGATGTGACCAGCTGGAACACACCAAGAACACACAATCATTCACTTGAAGCACTCGTGCGTGCATCCGCAGCATGCTGCCTGTGGCTTGCTCAAGCGCATGCGCGCGTTTAGACACGCGCTTCTGAGCCTCAAACACACATGCATGCCTGCCCGCGGAATACACCGCGCGTGAATCCGTGACAATCGGGGGCTAATACTAGAGGACGATTGGCCCGAAAGCATTTTTCCCCAGGTGCTCATCCAGCCGCGGAGACACCTTTTTACATCGCTGCGGCGAGCGTGTCTGCACGCGGCGATGCTCAATGTGTATGGTCACATGAGAGCTCCATCTCATCTTCTTACGAGAGGAAACATGGCAGTGCTCGATCCCACATATTTACATCCGTTAAAACAAGAAGAGTAAAGCTCGTAAAGCTCGAAACGAATTACAAGCAAAAGGAAAAGCAATCAATAGCAAAGCTTACACGACGGCCACAGTTTCTGCAAAGCACGCTCGCGCAACTTAGCTCTGTGCAAGATGGCTCTGCGCAGCTTGGCTCTGTGAAAGTTGGCTCTACGCAGGCTACTTTTTGCGAGTGGCTCTGCGCAACTGGCTCTGTGCAAGTTGGCTCTGCACAAGTCTGCTCGGCGCAATGTGCGTTGCACGAACTGCGCCGCGCGATTTCTCACGAAAGTGGTCTGCGCAAGCTGCATTGTTCCAGGCTGCTGCGCGCAAGTTGCTCTCTGCAAGCTGCTGCACGCAAGTGCTCTGTGCAGGTTGCTCTGCGCAAGTGCTCTGAGCAAGTTGCTCTGCGCAAGTGCTCTGCGCCAGTTGCTCCGTGCAAGCGCTTTGCGCATGTGCCCTGTGCAAGTTGGTCTGTGCAAGTTGCTAGGCGCAAGTGCTTTGTGCAAGTGCTCTGTGCAATTCGCAGAGCGCAAGTTGCTCTGCGCAAGTGACTCTGCGCAAGTTGTTCTGCGCAAGTGCTGCCGGAGCTGTGGGAATGTACTTCGCGTACTATTTTTGTGCTTAAAAGTTGCGATTGTCCAGCCGGAGCAGCGGGAGTGTGCTCCGCGTACTACGTTTGTACTTAAAAGTTGAGATTTTCCAGCCGGAGCTGCGGGAGCACGATCCGCATACTACGTCTGTACTTAAAAGTTGCGATTTTCCAGCCGGAGCTGCAGGAGCTCCGCGTACTACGTTTGTACTTAAAAGCTGCGATTTTCAAGCCGGAGCTGCCGCGGACCAGGGGGGAATCGAACCCGCGACTGCGGGATTGCGAAAGCAGGCGCGCGAACCACGAGACAACTTCCAAAGGCCATTTCGCGAGCAACAAACTCGCACGGCGCCACAGCGAGAGCGCTTCGACAAGCACGATCTCCGCAGAGGGTTCGCCGAGACTAAGACGAATCCGCACGGCGCCACAGCGAGAGCGCTTCGACACGCACGATCTCCGCAGAGGGTCGCGCGCGGCTTGCACAAATCGTAAAAAGCCCTCAGTTTTTGAACCTCGACCACGCGAATCTCCGCAGAGGGTCGCGCGCGGCTTGCAGAAATCGTAAAAAGTTCTCAGTTTTTGAACCTCGACCACGCGAATCTCCGCAGAAGGTCGCGCGCACACCGCAAAAATCGTAAAAAGTCCCCAGTTTTTGAACCTCGACCACGCGAATCTCCGCAGAGGGTCGTGCGCGCACCGCAAAAATCGTAAAGTCCCCACAGTTTTTTGACCTCGACCACGCGAATCTCCGCAGAGGGTCGCGCGCGCACCGCAGAAATCGTAAAAAGTCATCAGTATTTTTTTACATCGACGACGCGAATCTCCGCAGAGGGTCGCGCGCGCACCGCAGAAATCTTAAAAAGTCATCAGTTTTTAACATCGACCACGCGGATCTCCGCAGAGGGTCGCAATCCCGAGCGATGATCAAACTCCCGCCCCGGCGCCTTAGAAACCTAAACTAACTCGCCGAGCAACTTGCTCAGAGCAACTTGCGCAGAGCAATTTGCGCAAAGCAACTTGTGCAGCGCACTTCCGCATGGGCAACTTGCATCGAGCGCGCGCACAGAGCAGCATGCGCTGAGCAACTTGCGCACAGCTCCGCAGAGCGCGCACAGAAGAGCACTGGCGCGCAGCAACTTTCGTAGAGCGCAAGCACGAGCGCCGCAAGATGCTTTCGGGCCAGCTGTCTTCTATTTATTGAATCAATCGCAAGTATGTGTGTGCATAAATTCTGCATAAAGCTGCATCTGAACCTGTCAAGAACTCATTTTCTACGTTCAGTATGTTTGTGCTAAATAGGTCTTACTTTGGCAAGTAAGTAGCTAGGCGCTGAGCTAAGTCATAAACTAGATGCCTAGCGCAACAAGCAAGTCACTCACGAACACGTAGTAACTAACGCATTCTTGCTTAAATTTCAATCCAGACACATCCGCACGATGCGTCCCAGCATCCATGCGGGCACGCACCAGCTCGCACACAGACACAGACAGATGCAGACACAGACACAGACACAGACACAGACACAGACACAGACACAGAAACAGACACATGCAGACACGGACACGGACACGGACACGGACACAGACACAGACACAGACACGGACACGGACACGGACACAGACACAGACACAGACACAGACACAGACACATGCAGACACAGACACAGACACACAGACACACAGACACACAGACACAGACACAGACACGGACACAGACACAGACACGGACACGGACACGGACACAGACACAGACACAGACACAGACACACACAAACACACACACACACACATGCACAAGCACACGCACACGCACACGCACACCCACACACACACACGCAGACACACACACACAGACACACACACAAACACAAACACAAACACAAACACAAACACAGACACAAACACAAAGACAAAGACAAAGACAAACACAAACACAAACACAAACACACACACACACACACACACACACACACGCACAGACACACGCACAAACATCGCACACACGCACACACACCCTCGACCACCTGAGACCTGCAGACGCGCGCGCAAGCGCAAGCATGCGCACACGCAGACGCGCAGGCGCCGGCACCCACACACACACACACACACGCGCACGCCCACGCGCATGCCCGCGCGGACACGCACGTACACGCACCGACGCCCACGCCAGCGATCACGCATACGCGCACGACACCCACACACACACACACACTCGCACACGCGTTGTTTCTTGTGCTCCCACCCTCGATTGGAGCAGAGGCACCAGTCAGCGGGCCCCTCTGTAGTGATTTTTCTAGAGGCCCTGGGTGGAACTTGGACTTGCTATTGCTTACATTAGTGTTGCCAAGACTAGATTCCGCGTACTTACCTCACTGTCGCCAAGCTTAAGTTTAGCATTGCCAAGACTAACTCTCAGATTCCAACTTTTAGCTACAATATGGCAAAAGTTTACCTCGGGAGAGCCCGTTTTTCCAGCAACCCGCAGAAATATAGGGACTAAAGAGGGCAGTCACATAAAAGAGGATTGGGGCCTTTTGCGGGCAACCCCCGTGTGTGATTGTTTGCCCATACTTGATCTTAAAATTGGTGTGTGTGTGTGTGTTTGTGTGTATGTGTGTTTGTGCGCGTGTGCGTGTGTGTGTGTGTGATTGCTGGTGTGTGTGTGTGGGTGGGTGGGTGGGTGGGTGGGTGGGTGGGTGTGGTTGTGTGTGTGTGTGTGGTTTTGTGTGTGTGTGTGTCTGTGTGTGTGTGCGTGCGCGTGTGCGAGTGTGCGTGCATGCGTGGGGGCATGTGTGTGTGTGTGTGTGCGTGCGGGCGGGCGGGCGGGTGGGTGGGCGGGCGGGCGAGCGGGCGGGCGGGCAGGCAAGCGGCCGCGCGGGCGCGCGCGCGCATGCATGGGCGTGCTTGCGTGGGCGTGCGTGGGTGGGGGTGCGTGCATGGGGGTGCGTTCATGGGGGTGCGCGCATGGGCGTGCGTGCATGGGCGTGCGTGCATGGGCGTGCGTGCGTGGGCGTGCGTGCGTGGGCGTGCAAGCGTGGGCGTGCGTGCGTGGGCGTACGTGCGTGGGCGTGCGTGCGTGGGCGTGCGTGCGTAGGCGTGCGTGCGCAAGCGTGCGCGCGAGGGCGTGCGTGCGTGGGCGTGCGTGCGTGCGCGTGCGTGCGTGCGCGTGTGCGTACGTGTGCGTGCGTGCGTGCAGGCGTGCGTGGGTGTCTGTGTGTGTGCGCGTGCCTGTGTCTCCGTGCGTCTGTGTGTCCGTGTGTGTGTGTCTGTCTCTCTGTGTGTGTGTGCGTTTGTTTGTCTGTGTGTCTGTGTGTTTGTGTTTGTGTTTTTTTGTTTTTGTGTTTGTGCGTGTGTGCGTGTGTGCGTGTGTGCGTGTGTGTGTGTGTAAGTGTGTGTGTGTGTAAGTGTGTGTGTGTGTGTGTCTGTGTGTCTGTGTGTCTGTGTGTCTGTGTGTCTGTCTCTCTGTGTGTGTGTGTGTGCGTTTGTTTGTCTGTGTGTCTGTGTGTTTGTGTTTGTGTTTTTGTGTTTTTGTGTTTGTGCGTGTGTGCGTGTGTGCGTGTGTGCGTGTGTGTGTGTGTGTGTGTGTAAGTGTGTGTGTGTGTGTAAGTGTCTGTGTGTCTGTGTGTCTGTGTGTCTGTGTGTCTGTGTGTCTGTGTGTCTGTGTGTCTGTGTGTCTGTGTGTCTGTGTGTCTGTGTGTCTGTGTGTCTGTGTGTCTGAGTGTCTGCGTGTCTGCGTGTCTGCGTGTCTGCGTGTCTGCGTGTCTGCGTGTCTGCGTGTCTGCGTGTCTGCGTGTCTGCGTGTCTGCGTGTCTGCGTGTCTGCGTGTCTGCGTGTCTGAGTGTCTGCGTGTCTGCGTGTCTGCGTGTCTGTCTGCGTGTCTGCGTGTCTGCGTGTCTGCGTGTCTGCGTGTCTGCGTGTCTGCGTGTCTGCGTGTCTGCGTGTCTGCGTGTCTGCGTGTCTGCGTGTCTGCGTGTCTGCGTGTCTGCGTGTCTGCGTGTCTGGTGTCTGTCTGTGTGTCTGTGTGTCTGTGTGTCTGTGTGTCTGTGTGTCTGTGTGTCTGTGTGTCTGTGTGTCTGTGTGTCTGTGTGTCTGTGTGTCTGTGTGTCTGTGTGTCTGTGTGTCTGTGTGTCTGTGTGTCTGTGTGTCTGTGTGTCTGTGTGTCTGTCGTGTGTGGCGCGTGCGCGTGCGCGTGCGCGTGTGGCGTGCGGTGTGTGCGTGTGCGTGTGCGTGTGCGTGTGCGTGTGCGTGTGCGTGTGCGTGTGCGTGTGCGTGTGCGTGTGCGTGTGCGTGTGCGTGTGCGTGTGCGTGTGCGTGTGCGTGTGCGTGTGGCGTGCGCGTGCGCGTGCGTGTGCGTGTGCGTGTGTGTGTGCGTGTGCGTGTGCGTGTGCGTGCGCGTGTGCGTGTGCGTGCGCGTGCGCCGTGCGTGCGTGCGTGCGTGAGTGCGTGCGTGCGTGCGTGCGTGCGTGCGTGCGTGCGTGCGTGCGTGCGTGCGTGCGTGCGTGCGTGCGTGCGTGCGTGCGTGCGTGCGTGCGTGCGTGCGTGCGTGCGTGCGTGCGTGCGTGCGTGCGTGCGTGCGTGCGTGCGTGCGTGCGTGCGTGCGTGCGTGCGTGCGTGTGTGTGTGTGTGTGTGTGTGTGTGTGTGTGTGTGTGTGTGTGTGTGTGTGTGGGCGCGTGTGTGCGTGTGTGCGTGTGTGCGTGTGTGCGTGTGTGCGTGTGTGCGTGTGTGGGTGTGGGTGTGCGTGTGCGTGTGTGCGTGTGCGTGTGCGTGTGCGCTCCTCGAGCTCAACTTCCTGGCTCCGAGGCAAAACTGTGAGATGTGAGATTGCCATTGGCGCATACACCGCGACCAACGACCCGAACAGCGGGGCCTGGTGTGCAATTTCTCGTTGGCGCATTGCACTTGGTGGATGGACTGGGTGGCATCAGGCACTTGTACTCCCCATCCTCGCATTGGCCGACCTAAGCCAATCAGACCCAAAGCGTGGGTCGCAAAGCACAGCCAACGCTACCGTAGTACATTGAAAGCAGCAGTCTGTGCTGGTTTTGGCAAACCTCTTGCGGGGTTAGAAAAACTTGCAACCAAGAGGAGTTCAATACACCTGGGTATGCCTTTCAACAGCCCCCAAAGATTTGCGAACATGGGGCAAGCTCAATCTGGCAAGCGTCTTTCAAGAAACAACGCTTGAAGGCGCACGGCCCCGCACCTCTATATCATTCCAAATGAGCTTCCCAGTGCACACCATCAGCGCCCCGAATGTTGGGACATCGGCTCATGCGATCATGGAGCGAACCTGCCAGCCGTGCGGGTCCATCCTGCAATTGTTCCCATGCACTGCGAAGCGCACCCTTGGAATCCATCTCTCCAGCCCTTCCTTGGACTGGCTAATGTCACGCTAGTGTCTCACAGGATTCTGTTGTTTCCAAGCTACGGCCCGCGCGCTCGCGGTCGACGCCAAGCAACATCTTCAGGGATCCGCATCAATAAGCTGAAAGTTGAGACTATGTAAGAGGCTTGTTCAGATCGGCTTTGAGGACGCTAACTTGATATGATTTTTGCCCGCCTCCCCTCGAGAAACACCTTGGCGCCGTGTCACACTGCTGGCTGAGGCAGTTCTTGTTGGCGCCGTGACCCCAATCAACTTGCAGCAGGTTCGCTAATAAGCTCGACATGTCTGAACAGCCCTACACAGCTCCGCTCCCTGACGAAGGCAACGCTCGTGTCCCGACCGGCCTGCGCGGGCTCTTGCCGTGGGCCGTGCCATCCAGCGCCTTGCCTTTGTCACCCAAGGCAGCACGCGCGCGCTCCAGGAGCGCCGCTGGCAGGAAGCCTATCTTTGAACACCCAAAGTTTGGAGCAGGCCATGCGTTGTGTCCAACAATCACGCACATGCAAGAACCACACCTTTGGACGTCTTCAACGTGTGCTCATGTTGTTGGGTGTTTTAACTTGGCTCCCCCGCTGTGTCACAGAAAACAATTTCAACACGGCAGGCGGCTTCTGAGCCACAGTCACTACTGTAGATGGAGCAGGACCACCACTTCTATGAACTGCCGACTGCTTCATGCTCCCCCACCTGGTCTCGGTGAAGTTAAGGTGCGCACCGACAGCTTCTTTCAGGTCACCATGGTGGTCCAACACACGCTGCACCTCCTCCTCGCAAACTGCAAGGCTTTGGCTGCTGCATCGCGGGTGAGGTTGGAGGCCGTGATGTTTGGATGAACCCTCCTACGAGGGTTGGCCAAAAACACGGTGGATGCACAGAAATCAACTGAAATCGCCAAGCAGACCAACCAACCATGCCAATGAACCAACCAACCAGGCAGCTCGGCTCTTGCATGCGCATAGGGAAAGGCTGGAAAGGCTGCGGTTGATTTCGCAAAGCATTGGAGCCTCCAAAACCCTGACAATTGAATCAATTTGCGCACCACCATTCCCTACATCTACCAAAGCTACATAGTTCCAAGGGCGTGGGCACAGCCGCTTTGCCTGTCTTCCGCGCCTCTTCCGTGAAACTATCGAAATTCATCATTTGGTGGTAGCCTGGCTTTCACAGCAACGAAGGGAACAGCGCTTGACTTGCGGCTGCATCTCCCACCCCTTTGCCCTCGAAAACAGGTCAACTGTTTCGGTTTATGTCACAAGCCTGGCCCTTCGGCATCTCTTCCACAGCCCTTCTGCGTCTCTTGCGCGCGCACGATGGGAAGCTCATGCCACGCAAGCCTGGAAATTCTGAATACTAAACCGAGTACATTGTACGCAGCCCACCAGCTTATTCAACAGTCTTTTGGCTGGGGTTGAGGCTGCGAACAGTGGGGTGGACGTGAATTATAGTTTCTTCCTTGCAAGTTGGCCACCAACTGTGGGCCAACCTGCAGCGCCCAAATCGCCCCCGTCGCCCAGGGTGCCACGAGCCCAAGCCCCACTGTGACCAACCCGACTGTGACCGATATGGAGAAGCAACAAGCACAGAAACAGACACAGACACACAGAAACGCAGACACACGGACACACAGACACACACACACACACATGGGACACAGAAGACACACAGACACACAGACAAACAGACACGGACACACAAGCGCAGGCACAAGCGCAGACACAGACACAGACACGGACACACAGAAAAGAACATAGGCACAGACACAGGACCCGGAACGGGCACAAGCACACACAGACCCAGACACAGACACAGACACAGACGTAGAGACAGACACACAGACACAGACACAGACACAGGCACAGGCACAAGCACAGGCACAGGCGGGCACATGCACACAGGCACAGGCACAGACACAGACACAGACACACATGCAGACACACAACAGACACACACGGGCACACACACAGACACACACACACACAGACACACAGACACACGCAGACACACACACACACAGACACACACAGGCACAGACACAGACGCAGACACAGGCCAGGCGCAGGCACAAGCACAGGCACAGGCACAGGAACAGACACAGACGCAGACACAGACACAGACACAGGCACAGGCGCAGGCACAGGCACAAGCACAGGCACAGTCGCAGATATAGGCACGGACACAGACACAGACAGAGACACACAGACAAAGACACAGACACAGACACAAACACACACACACAGACACAGGCACAGTGTCTGTGTCTTATGTGTGTCTGTGCCCCTGTGTCCCGTGTCTGTGTGTGTGTGTCTGTGTGTCTGTGTCTGTCTGTGTCTGTCTGTGTCTGTCTGTGTCTGTCTGTGTGTCTGTGTGTGTGTGTCTGTGTGTGTGTCGGTGTGTGTCTGTTGTGTGTCTGCCTGTTGCTGGTGCCTGTGCCTGTGCCTGTGCCTGTGCCTGTGTCTGTGTCTGTGTCTGTGTCTGTGCCTATATCTGTGTCTGTGTCTGTGTGTGTGTGTGTGTCTGTGTCTGTGTCTGTGCCTGTGTCTGTGTCCGTGTGTGCCTGTGCCTGTGCTTGTGTGTCTGTGTGCGTCTGTGTGTCTGTGTGTCTGTGTTTGTGTCTGTGTTTGTGCCTTTTATCTGTGCCTGTGTCTGTGTCTGTGTGTGCCTGTGCCTGTGCTTGTGTGTCAGTGTGTGTCTCTGTGTATCTGTGTGTCTGTGTTTGTGTCTGTGTCTGTGCCTATATCTGTGCCTGTGCCTGTGCTTGTGCCTGTGCCTGTGCCTGTCCGTGTCTGTGTCCGTGTCTGTGTCTGTGTCTGTGTCTCTGTCTGTGTCTGTGTCTGCGCCTGTGCTTGTGCCTGTGCCTGTGTCTGCGCTTGTGTCTGTGTCTGTGTCCGTGTCTCTGTCTGTGTCTTTTGTGTGTGTGTCTGTGTCTGTGCCTGTGCCTGTGTCTGTGTCCGTCTCTGTGTCTGTGCCTGTGCCTGTGCCTGTGCCTGTGTTTGTGCCTGTGTCTGTGTCTGCGTCTGTGCCTGTGCCTGTGCCTGCGCCTGCGCCTGTGCCTGTGCCTGTGTCTGTGCCTGTGTCTGTAACAGTGCCTGTGCCTGTGCTTGTGCCTGTGTCTGTGTCTGTGTCTGTGCGTGTGCCTGTACCTGTATTTGTGGCATACACACACACAGACACACATGGGACACGGACACACAGACACACACACACACATAAACACACAGACACACAGACACACAGACACACAGGCACACAGGCACACAGAACACACATGGGACAAACACACACAGACACAGACACACAGACACACACACACATGGGACATAGACACACAGCGCCACACAGACACACATGGGACACAGACACACAGACACACAGGCACACAGACACACAGGCACACAGACACACAGACATACAAACACACACACACAGACACACACAGACAAACACACACAGCCACACACATACATAGACACACACACAGACACAGACGCAGACACGCACAGACACACACACACAGACACACAGACACACACGCACAGACACACACAGAAATAGACACACACACACAGACACAGACGCAGACACACACAGACACACACACACACACACACAGACACACACAGACACAGGCACAGACACAGACACAAACAGAGACACACACACAGACACAAGCACAGACACAGGCACAGGCACACAGGCGCAGCACACGCACAGACACAGACACAGACACAGGACCCGGCACGGGCACAGGCACACACAGACACACACACACAGACACACACAGACACACACAGACACACAGGCACCCAGACACACAAACACACACACACACATGGGCCGGGACACATGAAAACATTCACGAACGCCGGTGCCAAGATCCCTTTGTGGGCTAGTGGCAAGGCGCATGAAGCTGAGGCCACCCCGTAAGCCAACTGCCCGAGCACGTCAACCATGGCTGTTTCCCAATTTGGGCAACAATTGCAAAGACTTGCTCGGTCAAAGTTGTCAAGAAGCAACTCCAGATGCCCAGTTTCACTGGCTGGTCTTGTTCTTGGGTTTTGGGAAGGACGCATCCGAAGCGGCTGCTTCAGCTCAAAGCTTGCGCCTCCGTCCTCTGCAACTTCGCGTAGCGGCGTAGCATTTGGAAGGCATGGGCAGTATAGAGGTCCTGCGAAGCCCATTCTTGCTTTGGTGTGGTGGATGGATCCCTCCAACCTTTACAGCTGTAAACAGTTGTATTGTTGAAAGGACCCAGAATCAGATCGTAAACGCGAATGACCAAAAGGTGAGCCGCAAAGAAAGTTATTCAAGCAAGCACGCAATACCAGGAGCCTCAACGTGAACGCCGATGCGCAGGTGCAAAACAGCTTCACGTTGCAAACACACACAGACACACACGCCACCACAGAACCGTATTCAGCAAACCGGAGCGCCGGTCTATCAAATCATACGTGGCGCAAAAGTTTATTGGGCAACCCAAGTGTGTTGCGGTCCGTTTCGCTTGTTCACCCCGCTTCCTGTTCATCCGCAGCAGTTGTGTAAACACTGCTTCTGTCTGACTAGGCCACGCAAGTGCTCAGAATGATTTTACACATGACCTGTGTCGCGTCAGTCAAGCGTGTGATTTGGGCTAGCACGAAGAGAGGAGTTGCCCTATGTCTCCTGATGTTATCAGTGCCACATGTCCGCCCAGAAATGTTCTCTGTCTCACAACAAAAACGTGGTTGCTGCGATGAAAACAAAGCGCCAGCTGACTGAGACCATGCTACAAAGTCGCAACGCGAGGCAAATCCTATGTCTGAGCTGTTTTGTAAAGAACATGCTTGAGCTTACGACGAACTTAACATAACTTCGCATAAGCCAACATAAGTACAACTTGTAACTCCGTAAGCTCAAAATGACACCTTAGCAAACCTGTCGGGTGGGGAGAAAAACACAAGACCCCAACGCCGTCCCCAAAAGACACACCTAAAGACGCCTCAAAACGATCAAGAAGGAGGCGGGCCACATTGTGGAAGCAACTGAGGCCCAGCTTTCCCCCATGAACATCCTCTGTCTGGATGTCGGCGTCCATCATGGTGCCACGTACGGCGGAAGCGAAGGGAGACAGCGCCACAACCAAGAAGCGAAACGTGGCTCTAAATTTCACAAAGATCGAAAGGT
Organism: Effrenium voratum; assembly: GCA_963377175.1. Classification (NCBI taxonomy): domain Eukaryota; class Dinophyceae; order Suessiales; family Symbiodiniaceae; genus Effrenium; species Effrenium voratum. Next base: position 582,557 of record CAUJNA010003421.1, read on the forward strand.
CTCGCGCAGGCAGAGACTAAGAGACTAGCTGAAGGGCTTGAGCCAGCCCATCAAGCCAGCCTATAAATTCCTCCCTCCTCCCTCCCTCGCCTCCCTCCCCTCCCCTCCCTCCCCTCCCTCCCCTCCCTCCCCTCCCCCTCCCTCCCTCCCTCTCTCCCTCTCTCTCCTTCTCTCTCTCTCTCCTTCTCTCTCTCTCTCTCTCTCTCTCTCTCTCTCTCTCTCTCTCTCTCTCTCTCTCTCGCTCTCTCTCGCTCTCTCTCTCTCTCTCTCTCTCTCTTGCTTGCTTGCTTGCTTGCTTGCTTGCTTGCTTGCTTGCTTTCCTTCTTTTCTTTTCTTTTCTGTTCTGTCTTTTTTTCTTTCTTTCCATCTCTGTGCCATATGGATTCTTAGGCCATTCTTTGACACATTTGCTGTGTGGAGATTGGGAATGTTGCAGCTAAAACGTCGCTGAGCCAAAAATACTTACTGTAGCTCATGAGCCTTCTCCACTCTTAGGAGCTCCTTTGGTAGCATCCTGGGAACACACCCCGGCCCCTTGCACAACAGCAGAATTCCATTAACTGGCGGGCCATCTTCGCATACCAGGACGGAAAGTTCCTCTCAGGAGAAACGCCCTCAACGACACCCATGTTTCTGGCATTTGTCTTGGGGTACTTTGTGGGTAAATGTGTCTCCTGCCACTTGCCATCTGTTGCGCATGACTTCCGCCCCAGTTTTGGAGCACCGGCCTCCCCGCGTCCAGGTTCGAAGTCCGATCGAGCGTGCCACTTCCTGACCCTTCAGTGACAAGAGCTGACTCTTACAGGCACGTTCCCAACATTTGCCCGCTACACCCCGAAAGCCACACTTTTGCACGCAACAAAGCTGCAACCCTCAGCTCTCAGCGGTCTTTTCTGAGGGATTTTCGCTCCCCTTTCCTGCCAGCCCTCGGCCCTAATATCCCCACTCACTGGCATGCCCCCACTCGCCGGCTCCACCGGCATGTCCCCACTCGTCGATGCACATGCCCTCCCAGTCAATCTCGTAGGCTCCCATCTCAGCAACAGCCACCGCAAACCAACTTCCTCAACACACCCGCAAGCTTTGGAGGGGGCGTTCTTGCGCAAACACGAAAACACGCTCGCGGGAAAACGCGCCCTAAGCTGTCTTCTTTCCCGAAAGACACGGCTTGCGAAGGAAGGATAACTTACCACTTGCCAAGATTGGGTGGGTGTAAGCTGTTGAGCGCAATGCTGTGAGTTGTGTGTGTGCGACGACCTGCCTGTTGGTCGCGGCAAGAGTAGCGGCCACAGCTGTTCAGGCACCTTGGCTGCAATTGCCATTCAAGGGGCTGTGTATTGCTTGGGCTCTCTGGCGTGCAAGGAGCCATGGAGAGAGGCTCTTGCGGCTTTCTGCAAAAATAGTTCTTGCTCAGAAACCAATGGCCGACGAACCGGTTGCCTCGCTTTTCACATGTCCTGACAGGTTGGCAAGCAATCCCAGAAGAAGCAAGGAAATGTCGCACCACAGCGTCCTCTCCAACGCTCGCACAAACAACACTCCCAGGCACTCTTCCGGCGAGTTGTACTGGTTGGGCGGCTCGTTTGCAGCGTAATGGGGGGCCGGCAGCACCACCACGTCAAGCCTGCCCAAGGCAACAAGAAGAACAACAACAATAACGACACCAACAACACCAACAACACCAACAACGCCAACAACACCACCAACACCAACACCAACAACACCAGCAACACCAACAACACCCACAACACCAACACCACGAACGGCACCAACAGCACCAACAGCACCAACACCGACAACACCCACAACACCCACAACACCAACAACAGCAACAACACCACCAACACCAACACCAACAACACCAGCAACACCAACAACACCCACAACACCAACACCACGAACGGCACCAACAGCACCAACACCGACAACACCAACAACACCAACAACACTGACACCACCACCACCACCACCACCACCACCACCACCACCACCACCACCACCACCACATCACCAACAACACCACCACACCAACAACACCACAACACCAAACACACCAACAACACCAACAACCCTGACACCGCCACCGCCACCGCCACCACCACCACCACCACCACCACCACCACCACCACCACCACCACCACCACCACCACATCACCAACAACACCACCACCACCAACATCACCAACAACACAACCAACAACACAACCAACAACACCACCAACACCACCACCAACCGCACCAGCAACACTACCAACGACGCCACCAACAACACCTCCAAACAAGCGCAATGTCTCTCACACACAAACATCCCCCCTCGGCCGCCCCTCTCATGCAGACATTTCATTGAAGTGCGTGGGTCCCTCACAAACAAATCTCTTGCCGCCCACACAAACCCCTCTCACGATCGCCAGCATAGACCGTGTCTGATGGCCAGCACGGCGGCAACAAAAGCCCGCACGAAGTGCAGCAAGTCTGCCAGAAAGCGTGCTTGGATATCCACATGACTTCTGCTTGGGACACGCCAGGTTTTCCTACCTTGCATCTCTACGAAGCTTTGGGCGCTACCCCAACAACATACACCGAGAGATCACGACCATGATGGATGATGTGCCCCGGACGCCTGCGCCGCCAACGGAACCCCTACGCTGCAGTCAGCGTCATGCCAGGTTGGCTGCGTTGCAATTGCTTGGCCTACGCTCAGTACTTGTTTGGCTCTGTCTTTTGGTTAATTTGCTTTGAGCTCGGTGAGGGACGCACCTGGCTTTGCTGCTCTGCCACCAGTGTTTGGGGACAAGTACCCCGCAACGGAGTTGAATACGCTCAGCGTGTTCAAGAAGAAGGAGGATTGCCCAAAGTTGCGAGGCAAAGGAGGCCAAATTAGGGGCCTGTCGCCAGCTGTGCAAAAGATTTGGGCCCACTACGCCGGCAACAATGATGTTATTGCCGGACTGCGCAGCTTTGCACTTGCGCCATGAGTTTGAAGAACTCCTTTTGGGCCTTGCCGCGAAACATCGCCCAGGATCTCGTCGAGAAGATGCACCTATTCGGCTCGCTCTACGTGCAATGCTTCAAGCATTACCGGTCGCTTGGAGCGGAATGCGACTTTAGATTAAATTTCCTTGGACGCGCGCAGCTTGCCAGGTTCCATGCGTTTGTGACAGAGCAGTGTGTGAGAGAGAGAGAGGGCGGGCAGAGGGTAGACCTTTTGTTGTGAAAGAAAGGGACAGAGAGAAAGGTAGAGAGGACAAATAAGAAGATATTGCTTCATGACACGCCGGACGCGACCGCCGCTTCTCAAAGCAAGCTGCGCTCAAGTGCATTGTTGTGTGTGTGTGACAGAGAGAGAAAGAGACAAGAAATGACAAGAACACGGTTGCAGGTAGTAAAATACGACACGGGTGCGCTATAACATGTTCACTGCCCACGATTTTCCTAACAATTGTTTTTGTGCTTGTGAGTGTTCTCGCTGCTGCCGTGGAGGGGCTTGACTCCAGAGCTGCTATGGTGGCCATGCTGCAGTCGTTTGAGGACGATGCGGCGGCGAATTACCAGAAGATCTGGGAGGCCTTGGTCGGCTTGGACCAAGACCAAAGGCAAGAAGGGCGAGGCAAGGCTACCAAGGCGGCGGGCCTGGGCTCGGATTTGGCAACGACAGCTGCGGGCACCCTTGCGCGCAAGGGGGTCGCAAGCCCCATCCTGGCCAGACACGCAGCCGAGTCCCCAAAGCCGAGCCGTCGCGAAAAAGGGCAAGAAACAGCAAATTCACTCTGGTAAAGCGTTCTAAAAGCGCCCATACAGATAGCGAGTTGCACCCACAAACCAAAGATATCCAAGCAGCCAGGAACCCAGTCGTGGATAGCACCAGACCCTCAGCAAAAGTTTTGCGGAGCCACCAAGGCTACGTGGTCGCAGGGGCAACCAGAATCCTTGTTGAAAACACGAGGAGCAAAGGAGCGGCCCAAGAGAGGCACCGATCACGCGCAACTGCAGATGATCGCGCAGAGCAGGGCTACCACATGACCGAGACAGCCAAGAACCGACACAGAGTGATAGCGCAGCTCTCTGACGCTCGTCCCGGCTTGAGCGGCTTATGAGGCTCGACCATCTAGCACCTTGGAACTGTCGAGCGTGAGGAAGGTCAAAGGAGCCACGGTTCTGCGAGAAGCTCAGTAACCAACCACTCACACAAAACAGCAATCCAAACACAAAAAGCGCTTGATCATACACACAAGTGGCAGACGGGTGAGTTCGTTTTTTGACCTGCAGACCTCTCAAGAAAGCTGAGCGCACTCACTTCCAACGAGCTCCTCTCCAGCGGCACCAACCTGCGTCAAAAGAACGGCGCCAAAACTACACCTGCACGTCAAGCCTCTCACTTGCAACTTGAAAGCTTTCTTCGCAGGTTGACAAGAACCGCACTCCCCCGCCCTCAATCTCAACGTTGGAGTTTTGCGGCAGCAGCAACAACATTGACATCACGCGGGGGCCAACAATCAGGCCCAGCTTGCCGTGCTCCCAGTGCTTCCAAGTACTGCCCTGCGCTGCCAGTGCTGTTGCTTGCCTGCGCGTGCCACAGAAAAAACACCGAAAGCTACAATTTCAAGAAAATTGCGTATTATTTTTGAGCAACACACAAGCTGCGGCGACTCTGCGTGGCAGGCGCGAGCAACATGAGCAGCAGTCCTCACAGCACTGCAACAGCACTGGGAAGCACTGGGGAGCGCTGGGAGGAGCTGAGAAAGAAAAGGAGCCAACCACGCGCAACGCAAAACCACACCCGCGTAGGCTGCCAGCGCCAAGAAACTGACTGCTGCCCTGCGCGCGCCTGAACACGTCAACCCACTAACCGCAGCCAACCCCATGCTGCGATGGGCAAGTTTCAAGCCTCCTGCACCCTTGCAGAGCGGAGACGCCAAGCGTTGGGAGTTCCAGAGCGTCACACACACATACGCAGACACACACACACAGACAAACAGACACACAGACACACCAAACAACCGACACACCGACACACAGACACACACACACACACACACACACACACACACACACACACACACACACACACACACACACACACACACACACACACACACACACACACACACACACACACACACACACACACACACACACACACAAACACACACACACACACACACACACACACACACACACACACACACACACACACACACACACACACACACACACACACACACACACACACACACACACACACACACACACACACACACACACACACACACACACACACACACACACACACACACACACACACACACACACACACACACACACACACACACACACACACACACACACACACACACACACACACACACACACACACACACACACACACACACACACACACACACACACACACACACACACACACACACACACACACACACACACACACACACACACACACACACACACACAAACACACCCGCACACACACAAACACACACACAAACACACAAACACACACACACACACAAACACAGACACGCACACACACACACACACACAAACACACACAGAGACAGAAACAAACACACAGAGACACAAACACAGACACAGACACAGACACAGACTCATCAAAAGCAATTTGGGTCATAGATCCGGTAGGTTTAGATCCGGTAGGTTTCATTAAATGCAAGTAGTATCAAAAAGTGGATAGAGTAGGTTTCTGTAAGTTCATGAGGGGAAGAAAGAACCAGACCCCAAATCAAAACGTGATTCAAAAAGAAAAAACCCGAAACTAAACATATGCGTAAACTCTCCCACCCTGGGTTTACAGTGAGCATCTTGACAATTGTCGATTGCCCAGCAAGCATTGCCACTTCAACTGGCGCGCTGTCACTTGTCTTCACGTCTGCCCTTTTTTTTCAGAGCAAATGTCTCTCAGACTCAGCCCTCTCAGGAGTCTCACCTCAGGCAAATGACACATGTGTGAGTACTGTGAATCACACACCAACCAAATGTGAATGCCACTGGAAGCAAGGACTGGCATCAAATCTCTTCTCTTATTTTGGCCAGCCCGGCAGCAAAGGATCTTCCTATCAAGGACCCGTGCTAGAGTCAACTACCACGTGTGGTCAACTGCCCAAAAACGGACACCACTTCGTCCGAAAAGCAAGAAGGATAGCTTTGTGACTTGAGCAATGCATCATGTTTGCCAGTGAATTGGCCATCTTTGCGGTCAGCCAAGCTCTCAAGCATCCACATTGGCCTTGGCCTGGTCAGCGCACTGAAGCCTGGGTGAGTTGAGTGAAGCTGCTGCAACACCCGTTTCATACATGGAAGTTCCGGGAAGTGCAAGTCATGAGCCATGCCAGAATCCACATTAGGGCAGTCACTTCGCCCAGGCAGTTCCCTTCCACAACGAAGGGCACCAACTTGCCAGGGAAGTCATTGCTTGATGAGCGTTCTGACTGCGCACGGCACAAGGCTGAGAAGCTGCTGCACTGTGTCCCAAACCAGATGAGCGCACCACCAGTTGCGCATGCTAAAGCATCAAGCCATAGCGCCAGCCCATGGCTTACCAGGCAATTGTGGAGCTCAGTGAAGCACGAATCAAAGGCTGCAACCCGCATCCCTGCCCTCAGGAACGACTTGGTCAAAGACCCTGAGCCGGCAAAGTACTCAATTGCATCATGTGATTCGCTGTCCTCATCCGGTTCGTCAAGCTGCGCTCAACGAGGGACATGAACTGCTGCTTCAATGACCAGGCCTGCATAAACGGATAGGCCAATCCCAAACACACTTGCCAAGCAGGAAATCCATCTCCGCCACACGCACGGTCAAATGCCAAGAAAGCATCAATGAGTTGCCCAACTTGAATAAGACGTTCTCTCAGCTCGTTGTTCCTGTTGAAGGACCTGTCAGGGCCACAATCAAACAACAGGTATAACACATGTCAGAAGTCTTCAACCCCGGATTTGTGCACGATGCCCAAACTACAGCTTTAGTCATGTCATGTTTAACTCCGGCCTGAAACCTGCAAAGGATGCAAAGTCGTCCCTGCACAGGTGCGAGGCTGTGCCGAAGTCAACCTCATCACCAGTGGGATTTGCAGTTTTGTGTAGCCGTGACACATCAGCAACCGGACCTGGTGGAGTGCTATGGTTGGTGAGCAACCCTAGTCGATGGCGAGGAGTCTGGCCCTGCTTCTTCTTGATGGTCTTCTGCAAGGGAGGGCTCCCTGCCACATCACGGACATGACCGCAACTGGCAAGACTGGACAGAAAGCCGCAGCTGCTGTGCTACGGTCAGAGGCCATGGCCGAGGGAACGTGGCGCTTCCCCATGATTCTGGCAAGTGTCAGTTGGAACCTGTCACCTAATTGCTTGTTGGTCCATTTGACATGCTCAGTTGCAATCTGCAAAATTGTGAAACAGCTGATGGCGGCAGCAAAACATCCATGTCAAGGGACAAAACAGAAACCCAAACACAGTTGACAATTGACAATTGACTTGGCAGTTAACTGACTTGGCAAGTGACAATTGCGAATTGGGGCCTTTTTCTCACGGTGCGAGCCTCGCTACGATTGCAGCCACTTGTTCACGGATGTTTGGCTTGGACCACACCTCCGGTTTGCCCTTGAGTTTCTGGGTCCACATCATGGAAACCCACCTTCACCTTCGCCCCAAGGCCACTGTAGCAAGGCCAGCTGGCCGTCTTTGTTTGCTGCAAGCCGGTATTCTTGAGATTTGTGAAATCTACCCATACCTTTCTGTCAATTGAATGCCATTTCACATACCGGGCGGGAGAAGACATTTCAATTCGTCCGCTGCATGCCTGGGTCCAGTGGTCCGAGTGTCTGGCTCACACCTGGGTCCAACCGCACGCGCTGGCGCTGGCATAGGCTCTGACTCTGCTGGCTGACTCTGCTCGCACACAGGGTGGTGCTGATGCTGCTGATGGTTCCACCTGATCATCGGCCACATCAATCCCAGGACCAGGAAGGTCTGAAGACTCATGCGGCAGGGGTCCGCTTCGTTCCTCGCAGCATCTTCCTCTGCGTCGGCGCGTTTTCGTTTCCGTCCTGCAGCGCCTTTCAACTTCTCTTTCTGTGCCTTGGATGAGTCACAGGAATGTTGAACGATTGCAACTGACATAACTAATATGTGAAAACTACAGCGTCACTCAAAACACAAACAAAAAGCCAAGATTCTTTTCTCTGAGCTTGCCTTGCGTCAAATATCTGTTTCCACCTCAACTTCTTCTCGAGGGCCCGCTTCTTCTTCACTTCCTTTTTAATCTCCTTGAAATCCTCAACACCGTCTGCATGACCAGCACCACCTGGATCCCAAAGGCCTGAGCTTCCAAAGGGAGTGAAGCACTGTTCCAACATGCAAGGATGCCATACGCAATTGTCACTTGTCAATGAGACGGCATCAAGCTGACTGACAACAGCTGAAGAGCTTGAATCATGGGCAGTGACTCCAACTTTGAGCAAAGTGTCTTTGAGCCAGGCGCAAACCAGCAGGGCCACCGCACAGGTTCTGCGCTTGCCCCTCTTGCCGTTGATCCTTGTGTCCATCACCAGCAAGCTGAACACTCTGTGACAATGCCATGCATGCGCCCATAGGAAAAAAGGAGAGGGCAACATCATCGACCCCAAGCAGCAACGCATCTCTGCCATCAGTTCGAACCATGCCTTCCCTAATCAATTGCAGGTGAGAGGCTTCAAGATCGGCGTCGGCTTCGCAAGGATGCCTCTGATGCAGCTGCTGATGTCCGGGCGCTCAAACACCTGGCGGAAGACTCAATTATGCAATCAGCGGCATGGTCGGTGAGCAGGAATTATGCAAACAAACTGTATCAATGTAGCCGCAAAGCCAAGCCTGCTGCATGATCCCGACTGATTGCCGTAGCCACCCTCGCCAGCTGACCGCCACCTCCTCAGATGATCTTCAACATGATGCGTCTACTAACTGGCTGCTGCATTGCGCAAGTGGTGTCAAGTGGTGTGCAAGTGGCAACTGTTAAAATGGCTGACAACATTGCTAACATGCTTGATTTCCAAGATTCCGCTTGGCCAGCCGAAGACCATCTCCAGGTCCATCACGCCGTGCAAGGTGAAGCCCTCGATGCCACCTGCAATTCGTGTCACTGCGCCAAACGGAAGCGAACCCCACAAACAGAGACATTAGTGCAATTAATGATGTCAACTGGAGGGACATATCATCTAATCAAAGGAGACAATTGCCACCTGACGAATCAAACCAAACCCAATGTCGCAGCTGAAAACTCAAAGTAACAAAAGCCTGCAAGTTGTTTGCGCGATGTGTGAAACACATAGGTACTGAGGGAGCAAACCGTTGATGGCACACACACACAGACACTAACAAGACAATTGAAAGACCATGTGGTAGTTTCGCATATGACAGCTGAGACACATTGCCATCGAGCTCATCAGGCAAGATGCCTGGGATAGTGCGCTGGTCAGTGGAATTCAAATGAATTCAGCAACTCTCTGACAATGATGGCATGAGATGGTATCACACTGACTGACATGTTGATTATTGGTCAGGTCGAGTCTCAGCTTGATGCCCTCCTTTGAGTGTGTGAGGACATAGCCTTCGGGATTGCGGATCTTTTTCGACCGGATGTCTCGCCTCAGATGTGTTTCACACTGTGTTCAACTCCGACTCTACAACTGCTTGAGACGATTTGTGATACGACAATTGTCAACTGTCAATTGAGCGGATTCATGAACTACAGTAGAACTGGCATCAATCGACTGACTGACTGCCTTCAGACAAGAGGCACAATCTGAAGGGCTGCGCTCTCAGAGACCAAGAAGCACAGGTACAAGCCCAATTTCCATAATTGGCTTTATTTTGCCTTTTCAACATGCCAATGGGTGGTCTCCCTTCTGTCTCCACTTCAAATAATGATGCTGCGCAAATTCGGCCAAGGAGCTTGCTGCGCCTTCCTGAGCAGGTTCCGACACTTGCATGTTATCAAAGCTGATTCCCTGACCCTGGACCCTTGCAAAGAAATGACAGGTCTGTGTGAAAGGTTGTGCATCCTTAACAACAAGAAAGGACAAACTCCTTGCTGCCACCACAGCTCAAGCACGGAGCCAAGAATCCGCGTCAGGTTCTCTGTCACGTCAAGCCACTGCACCGGGAGCTCGGTGAGTGCAGCCGAATGGCTGGCCATCAGATGCTGACCAAACCAAATGTGAGCTGTCACCTTGTCATGTGCTGCGTTAATGTGTGTAACATTATTAGTGTGTAAAGTGCTTCAAGATGCCAGTTGTCAACATGTCTGTGGGAGCCCTGTCAGAGCAAGCACATGATGAGGCGGTTCTAGCCAAGTTCCCCTGTGGAATAGTTCCTGAACCAAAATTGAATCGCTGGCACGCCGGGCTAACTTGCAGCAACTGGCATCACTGTGCAATTGTCATCTGGTCAAGATGCAAGTGTCACACAATGAACAAGTGTCATATGGCTGCAGGCTCAAAACACACTTGACATGTGTCTCGCCAAAGCTGGGGCCCGCCTTGTGTCATCCAGGTGGTCGACCGCTATAGCCAGACCTGCGAAATTGATGGCAAACGGGGCAAGAAGTTGAGTAAACGAGTGGTTTTAAAATAACAGTTGATATCCTTAAACTTGGGAGAGGGTGCGGTAACACGCCTCCACAATGTCAGTCAGGGCTCAACATCGCAAAAAAGAGCAACACATGATGTGGCTCAGGCAGCATCTGCGGGGCCTTGGGATCTAAAACAAGTAGCACAAGTCCAATTTGTTACAAGTCATAGTTACTTGTGGCTCCAATCATACGCAGGCAAGCATGCTGCGCAGTGAAGCACGAGTGTGGTCTGCCTAGTCAAACCTCAAACTCAGGTACCGGCTTGCAACAATAAGGTCAAGTGAAGGCTTGCCAGCTGATTCATTCTGCGGTGACTAACTAATGATGCTGACAGTTTTCACACAACAATCTTTGCAAACCTGACGCCAACTCCAGGCATGCGTTTTGCCGGCTTGACGTGATTGGAAGCTCAACAGTCATTGCTTGGGAGATCGCAGCCTTGCATGCAGCCAACCCCCGAGGCTCAGGCTCCTGCAGGCTGATGCTGGAGATGGTACAGGCCCAGCTCACACTGACTCAGTTGCACAAGTTAAACTCACGAATGGCTGATATGACTGAAGGCCCTTCAAAGTCTCAATGAATCGCAGCCCGCAGCACCACAGAGATTCAGGAGGCCAAAGTTTGTCTTGCTCGCGCAAATGTCAACTGGCAATTAATTGGTCAATTGCGAAGTGTCTGTGTCAAGGGATGCAAAGCCCAGCTGAAGCCTGTTGACGTACTTGACACTTGACAATAGTTAGCCCATAAATCGTTTGACTGACGGTTGACAACATGATTCAAGGGCTCATTATGGAAAGACTTCAGCTGATGCTTTCCGAAACAAAAACTAGGGGCACCCACCTCCAAAAATGAATTAAGCAGTTTGGATGGCAATCCACCGCAACTGCGTCAAAGCACGGCATGGCAAATGACAAATGAGCATGGCAACATGTTCATTGCAACACATTCAGCTCATACAATGACGAATCAAAGCCATCTTCAACAGCTGGGTCTGCCTGGGTCTGAGTCTCAAAGTTGTCCAAAAGGGTGTCACCAAGAAATGTCTCCTCTTCAACTACCTTTGCCTCTTTACAGGAGAAGATTCCCAAAGAAAGGCCCTGCTTCTCCTCAGAGCTGGCTTGGCAGCCATCTTCTTCACCATCATCTCATCTGCTTCTTCTTGCGGCTGATGCTGGGCCACCTCAATCACACACCCAAAAAACGAGATTGAAATTCAAACACATGACACAACTGACTGGGATGCTACATGAATCGTGCAAGCTAGAAGCAGATGCCTCGGTCGCCCGGTGGTGCGAATCTGGCTTGCACACACCCACTGCGGGCACTGCTCGTTGGAGCTGCAGCAACGGAGTTTCCATTGCACGGCACACGACTGACTGTGATAGTACGAATTCTCAGGGTGACAGCCAAGATGAAGATGGGCGAGGGCATATGATTTACAAGTGTCACAGCAAGTGTCAAATCTAGATATGTGCCCTGCAGAGCAAAACAACAAAGGCGAAATCCGCTAGTGTCAGTTGACTCTTGAAGAGGCAGGAGCTTGAAGGCACCGACGTCGTCGTGAAGAGCTCACTTGGCGACCTGGCTCGCATCGCATGCCGGGAATCCAGCGAAAGTCAAACCAGCCACAGACCCCAATTCACTTTCATCACTTGAGGGG